>VYXH01005070.1:0-48955 GCA_013397275.1 Burhinus bistriatus | reverse complement strand
AGGCAGCAACGGGAGGAGGCGGGAGAGCGGGCCGGGGGCTGAGAGAAGGTTCTGGCTGTCTTTAAAGGCCAAAGATGAGACATCAGGGAGGGAAGCCTTCTCCCAAAACCTGCCCCTCCCTGGCTGCAGCTCAGCAGACAGGCAGGGCACACACAAAGAGTGACAAGGGGCAGCTGAGGCTGAAGCTGGGCTGTAGTTTTGCATCTGCTCTGCTAGGGAGGTGAATCAACACCCCGTTTCTTCCCCTCCGCAGTGCGAAGGGGAGCAGTTCTGGGTGAGTGGAGAACCCGAAATGCTCGTAGCCAGCAATCCGGCAGGAATTGGGACCAAGGAGGCACCCGGTCGCCTTTTGCAGGTTTCTGCCACATCCTGGGACAATCTGAGTCACATGTGCTCCAGCATCCATCAGCAGCGCAGCAAGGAGTGGAAGTCAAGGTTGTGTATGAAGGATGCAGTGTGGCTGGCCATCACTAGAGAGCAGGAAAGCATTCCCACTGCAGCTTCCACCTAGACAGCATACCAGAGCCACCTGGGCTAGGAGGTGCCAGTAAGGACCCTCCTGTCCTGCCATGACTTAGCAGACCTGGAAACACGCTTTATCCAAGGGTTATAATATCCCATGTGGACACTGAAGCCAGGTCTCCCCTCTGCAGGGTAGGTAACCCCAGATCAGGAGCAGCAATAGCGACTTCTGTTCCCAGCCACATGCCACGTCCCTGGCAGGCAGCAGCCCAGGAGAAAGCAACCCTTATTCAAAGCATCATTTTGGGTCTAAAGCATGGCTCTTAGTGCACAGACATGGTGATGGCTGGAGGGGGGTGGCCTGCAGCAGCCATGCTGGAGACCCCATGCTGGGGTCCTGCTCTGAATCACAGGGTGCAGAAAACCCCGCTCTTGGCAAGAGGTCTCTGGAGCTGGTAGCTCCTGTAGCCTCCTGCCTGTGCCTGGGACAGGCTGCTGGGGCAACTGGTAAATAATAAAATAATAATTAAAAAAAAAAAGGAAGGAAGGAGGTGTTTTACTCACCTGCAGGTCTGAACAGCCCTCCTGGTATCACTGACGGGGTGCCAGGGTCTCTCTGGGGAGCGGGACGTGCTGAGGAGATGGGAACAACACGCCGCATCAGCTGCCACAGGCTCGGCGGGGAACACACACCAGGAGTATTGCACCGTCCCAAGCCCGTCAGGGATTTCAGCATGCTCTGGGCTTGAACAGGCCCTGCGTGCTGAATCTGTTGCTGGTCCATTGGCCTCCCTCGGAGACCTGGGCTGAGCTGCAATAGCAGCGGTTCTGACAGTCCCACCCGCAGTGGCCAGTGTGCTGGGGACGAGCAGGGGACCAGGAGCTTGCCACCAGCTTGGGGCTGGCTCAGTGCTCTCCCTGGGGACACGCAGGGAGCGCGAGAGGAGTGGGGAGGAGGAAGGAATGGTGGCAATGATGCTGTGGGAAGGAAAGCCTGGCTCTGCTAGATGGGGAGCAGAGATATTTGGGTCTGTCCCCTTGGTTGTGCCTCAGGAGGGTGGGCAAGGACAGGTGGCTGCAGAGGCACGTGTACGGGTGAACGTACCCCACTGAGGGGGAACGTGGAAGGAAGACAGGCAAGCGGAAGTGGGTGCAGGGGAGCTTCAAAGCTGTTGCTAATACTGTGGTGTCTTTGCACAGGGGTTTGGGGTTTCTGGGATGAGTCTGCTACCTCCTGCCCCTCAGCCCCTGGGGAGCAAGAGCATGTGGATGAGAAGCCCTGTGCATCGGAGAGCAGCAGGGCAGAGGCTGTGACAGTTATTTGGTTAGTGAACAGGGGGGAGATATTGAAGTGCTGCCCCGGTTACATCCTCTCCCAGCCATGCCACAGCTCCCCAGGCATGGCAGGGGTGCTCCTCACCTAGCTGTCCCCCAGCACCCCATCCGAGCAGCCTGCTCAGCTTCCCCTGCCCTCACCCACGTGCGGGCAGCAGCAAGGCAGGGGTTAAACATCACTAGACTGAAGCTCGCTTGTGCAGCTAAGCCCTGCTCTGCCCTGCACCATCTTTGGTGCCCAGGGCTCCTGCCACTGCACTGTTGCCAGTACAGGATGGAGGCAATGCGGTTTCTCATGCTTCCTCTGGTGTACAGAATAGCAGAGGGGGCTGAATCCCAGAGGATCTGGCCAGCATCATGAGCTCAGTGCTGGGGGCACATCAGGCTGGCAGCTAGGACAGCTCTGGCTGCTGCTCATCCCCAGAGGCTGACAGACTGAGCTGGCCTGGCTGGTGGATCTCTAAATAAAGAGTTCTGCAGCTCCAGGAGAGCCATCACTGCTCTCCCAAGCAGGATTTGTTGACCTGGATGGGCCATGCCTTGTCCTGCCAACTGGCCAGGAAGCATGGAGATGAGCCTCTCCAAGGCGGTTCTTGGCACCATCCCCTGCCATTTCTGTGTACTGGGTGTCGAAGGTGCTGGCTGATGGGGTGATAAGTGACTCACAAGGCAGCTGGGGAGGAGGGTTTGCAGCAGCTGGATGGAGGCACGTAGATGGTGTGGCCACCGGGCTCTAACACCCTCCTGCCTGGGCCACAGGACATGGGGTGAGCTGTGAGGCATAGGATTTGCACACACCCCTAGCCTGGAAGGAAGCAGTCCCTGGGGCTGAAGTCCTGGCTAGAAGTGTCTCTCCAGGCTTGTCAGCATCTGCCTGGTCCTCCTGTCTTCTGAAATGGGGCTCTGCAGTATATGACTGGGGTCCACGTGGTTATAGCTGATGGACATGCACTGTGGGAGGGCATTTGCTGGAACCCCCAGCAGTAGGATACTTGGTCCTCCTTGGCAGTCCTTGCTCAACCCTTGACTTCTCTGTTGGGTTGCAGACACCGACACGACCTGTGAAGAAGCTCCATGAAGGTGACCAGCCATGCAATGTTCCTGGAAGGCTGTCCTCCTACTAGCCTTGGCATCCATTGCAATCCAGTACACAGCAATTCGGACCTTCACTGCCAAGTCCTTCCACAGCTGCCCCATCCCCAACCCCATGAACTGCAGCTTGAGCCAGGACACCGATGCGGCTGACAGGCTGTGTGACGAGAGCCCCACTTTTGCATATAACCTCTCCAGGAAGACACATGTCCTGATCCTCGCCACCACCCGCAGTGGCTCCTCATTTGTTGGGCAGTTGTTTAACCAGCATTTCGATGTCTTCTATTTATTCGAGCCCCTCTACCACGTCCAGTACACCCTGATCCCAAAGCTGACCCAGAGCAAGAGTACGACGGACAGGCGGGTCATGCTGGGGGCCAGTCGAGACCTGCTGAGGAGCCTGTATGACTGCGACCTCTACTTCTTGGAGAATTACATCAAACCCCAGCCTGTCAACCACACCACTGACCGCCTTTTCCGCAGGGGAGCCAGCAAGGCCCTGTGCTCGCCGCCTGTCTGTGAGTCCCTGGGAGCCATTGATCTCCACCTGGAGGAGGGAGACTGCGTGAAGAAGTGCGGTACCTTGAACCTGACGCTGGCCACCGAGTCCTGCAGAGAGCACGGGCACGTGGCCATCAAAACCGTGCGGGTGCCCGAGGTCAGCGACCTCCGGGCTCTGGTGGAGGACCCGAGGCTGAACTTGAAGGTCATCCAGCTGGTGAGGGACCCCCGTGGAATCCTGGCGTCCCGGAGCGAGACTTTCCGGGACACCTACCGGCTGTGGAGGATCTGGGATGGCACAGGCAGGAAGCCGTACAACCTGGACGTGACCCAGCTTACCACGGTGTGTGAGGACTTCTGGAACTCTGTGTCCACCGGCCTCAACCGGCCACCATGGCTCAAGGGCAAGTACATGCTGGTGCGGTACGAAGACCTGGCCAGGAACCCCATGAAAAAGACCGAGGAGATCTACGATTTCCTGGGCATCCCCATGGACAGCAATGTCGAGCGCTGGATACAGAACAACACCCGAGGAGACAGGTCCTCCTCCAAACACAAGTACGGGACAGTGCGCAACTCGGCGGCAACGGCGGAGAAGTGGCGGTTCCGGCTGTCCTACGAGATCGTGGCGTTCACCCAGCACGCCTGCCAGCAGGTGCTGGCCCAGCTCGGCTACAAAATGGTCAGCTCTGAGGAGGAGCTGAAGAACCTTTCCATCAGCCTGGTGGAGGAGAGAGACTTCCTGCCCTTCTCCTAAGGCAACCCGGGAGGGGCCTGGTTTTGATACAGATTGTTTCTAACTGTTGCCTTATTTTATTTTCTTTTGTTTTGTTTCCCCCCCTTTCTCTCTCTTGTCTTTTTCTCTCCAAAATTTGCACTAAACCTTGAGCGGGAATCTCAATAGAGTCCAGGGGAAGCAATTGCTACCCCTCAGCACGTTTCGGACGCAAGAGGAGTCGGGTCTCTCCAAGCAAGAGCTAGAACTGTGGATGGGTAACAATGTTTACAAAACACACAAAATGTATAAAGCAACCTTCAAGCTTTCCAAACTGAAGGGTACCTGGGGTACTGTACTTTTGCACTGTTTACTTTTACAATGTAAGAGGTAAATATAAATATAATTTATGAATGGTGTTGTCCCCTCCAGAGTAACGCCCCTTGCCCCCCGATGAGCAGGTTAGACTGGAAGCTGAATGTGGAACAACCTTCTCATTTTTGATTTCAGTGCGACATGTCTGTTCGTTTAAGTCCTGTTAATTGGGCTGGGCAGTTGGTCAGCTGCTCGTACATGGTTGTTTGGTGACACCTGTGATATTTCTTTGTGCCAAAAACACACACAAAAAAAAAGCCGGGCGGGGCGGGGGAGGGGGGGGGAAGTGATTGGGTGGTTTGGTAAAAGCCCAACACATTTAATGCTTTAGTTGTGTGTTTTCTGTAAATAAAAGTGCAATAAAACTGACCTGGGGGTGAACTTCAACTGAAAGACCTCACTGACTGAACCAGGGTGGATGCACTAACAGGCAAAGAGCAGCGGCTCCTCGTCTGCCCGGCTCCTGCGGGGCTGGGAGCGGGTGGGAGCCGCAGCACAGCCCCGCAGGGTGGCAGGGAACTGCCGTCACCTCCTTTGGCATGTGCGTGTTTGCATCTGAACTGTGTCAAAATGCAAGTAGTTTAGCCAAAAGTGAGAACCTGTGGTTATTTTACAGACCTGAGAGCTTGTTGTCCTGCATGGGGGACATGGGACTTGCTGAAGTGCCTGGCCGCAGAGCGCTTGTGGCATCAGCATGGTGAGCCCGGCCCCATCAGGCTGCCTCTAATTACCTGCAACGTGTCTGACACTGCTGATGCCAGCGTCGGCGTGCCCTGCCCTGGAGGACCAGAGAAAAGCACTCGAGTTCAGGTCATAAAACTGCCAGAATGAAAACAAGCAAACAAGAAGATGGTTCTGGCAATGCATGAGTTGTTCTTCATGAGCTGCCCCTCCTTGCAGGCACCGCGCGAGCCCCTGCCATGCCGGGGCTGTGGGCTGAGCAGGGCAGCAAGGAGCTGGACGGGGAAGCCGAGCACGCAGGGCGGGAGCAATAGAGCACCGCAGCAGAGCGCTGAGAGCCCGACGCAAGATGCTGCCAGTCTATTTGATCTCTGCCTGCTGGAACAGCCGACCAGCTCTTTCAACCCAGCTGGGTCAGAGTCCTCCAAACGGCCCAGCCCTCCAGGCACATCCCACAGACCACAGGCAGCTGCAGATGGGAAGCCACTGGAGCCAGTCCCCAGGGGACAGAGGACAGCAACGCCTCAGCAGTTTCCTGTCTCTGGCTCCTGGAGCCAGGCAGGACGGGGACCACAGAGAGATGTGACCACAGCTGGTCACATCCATCCACGGCTACACGCTCCCAGTGCTGGACCCGCTCCTGGCACAGGCATGTTTGAGCTGCCCACAGCCCACCTACCTGTGCAGGTCTCCTCTCTGAAGGTGTCTTCCGAGGTCTGCTGCCCACCAGCTCCCAGCCCAAGCTCTTACGTGGGAGAGGGCAAGACTGGGTGCTGCAGTCACACTCGGGGAGCTGGGACGCGCTGCCTGCACGCCCACTGCTTGGGTAAGGCAGGGGAACGCTGTAACTAGATGTGATTTTCTAGCATCCGCAACCTGGCTTAATGTGGCAAACCTGCTCCAGCTGGGCTGCAGAAAAGGTGAGCGGGGGTGACGTATCTGATGGCCTTTCTTCAGGGCTCACAGCTGGAGCACCTGTAATTCAGCTGTGCTGTCTGCAAGGTGACACGGTCAGCTCCAGCCCTGTGAGGAGGAATGGGGCAACAGTGTGCATGTGCTGTGGGATGGGCACTTCCTCCATCTGCCTCCCCACAGTCGGCATGGGGGCAGCTCTTAGGAGAACCCCCTCACCCCAGGCACCCTCACTCTGGGGCAAGAGCAACGAGCGTCTTCATCCTGTCCCCTCCACCACCAAACCTGCTCCTGCCACCAGCTCAGCACATCCCATGCCATGCTGCCCCGGTGTCTGCGGGTGAGGATGGAGGAGTGGGGCAGGCGGCAGAGGTGGCCGCAGCCAGCCTCATCGGCGTGCTGCTCGCTGCTCTTACTGAGCAGCTGGCAGCAAAACATCAACCAAATAAATGGCTTGATTGGCCCGTTATTAGTTACTAAATTAATCCTTTTGTCAGCACTTAACAAATGCTGAGCTGTTGGCTCCTGGCCTCGACCCAGTAAAAGGGACACCCTGTCTGGGGCCCAATCCAGCCCAGCCCAGCCATTGAGCTGCAATCCTCCCTGCACGAGGGCTGTGTCCCCCCAGGAGCATCAGGCGGCTCTGCCCTGGGTGAGCGGGTGAGGTGGCCAGGGTAGCTGACTGTGTCCCTCCCAGCGCCCACACTGCCTGCCAGCAAAGGCAAGAGGGTCTGGCTGCCCCACGGGGCTCCCCTGCAGCTCTGGGGTGGGATGTCAAACCACCTTCTGCAGAAAGAGCAGGCTGCTGCAGGGGGAATGAGGCTTTTCCATGCTTCCTCAGCTGGGAAAAGTGGCTATGCAAACCTGCATAAAGAAACAGCGGCTGTAGAGGCAAGATTTCCCATCTTTGGCTGCCAAGATCCCACTTCTGGGGCTAGCACAGCTGTCCCTGGCCCGAAAGCCCTCTCGTGCACTGGTCTTTAAACCAACACAAGAAATTGAGTTTAGAAATCTTATCCAAACTGTTCTTACCATTCCAATCAGGAAACGTGCCTGCAGCAAAACAGCTTCTGAATTGTGGTTGAAAGCCATGTCCTAGTTTAAGCAGGGACAGAGGTTCAGCCCTGCTTGGTGCCTCATGTAGAGCCCTTAGGGGAAGAGATCTGATTTCCCAAGGAATCTCTAACATCTTCCTTCAACTGTGCTTCCTCTCCTCGTTTCCCCCCACTGGAAACAAGAGCCAGCGTAACCAAGGTTTTTATCCTCAAATTTTACTGTAATTAAAATACAGAGATGCAGAATATTCCCAGAAACACACTGCAAAACAAACCAGGCAAACAAATTCAGTAGGAAACCAATTACAGACAATGAAATGATAAAGAACAAAAGTGTTCTCCAGAGCCCAGTACCGTGCACAGGACCGCATGGCCGCAGTGATGGTTTTGGGTTGCCAAAGGGCTCCTCGGCTCCTAGAGAAGCAGAGTTGGGCCCCGGCATCTGTCCCAACAGCTCTGTGGCTCTCTCTAGCCATCTCCATGTTCCCACTCACGCTGTTGTTCTTACAAGGATGACTTTGCAATGGAGACACAGGAATGACCCACCCACAGGGACAAGAGCCAACGAGAGAACCCAGAGGAAAAGTAGGTTAAGATTTTCCACACACAAAACACAAGGGGACAGAGAGGGGCGGAAGACATGCACTTCTCTCCCGGCCAGGGGAGCTGTGGGGGCAGAGTCACCCTCTCTGCCCTCCCAGCCAATATGGGTGTAGATGTTTACTGAAGGTCTCGGTGAGAGCTTTGGAGAGCTCTATCCAGGGGCAAGACAAAAAGCTAAGGGAGGGACAAAAAAAGAAAGCAAAGGATAATGAGATGATCAAAGAGAAAAGGAAGGATATGCCTGTGGGCTCTCCTCTCAGCTGAGGCACATTCCTTGGGCATGGGGAACGCCCAGCCGTGGTGGGGCACAGGGCTGCGTGTAGGGCCACATCCCACATCCACCACAGGGAGATCATGGTGAAAGCCCGGGGTAAATCTGGGAAGGCAGAGGGTAAGGAGTGAGCTGATCTGGTGCTTCGACCATCTGTTGGGTACGCTGATCTAGCTAAATGGAAACACCTAGCAATCATCACTACTATGGAAGCAGGGCACCAGCCAGGTGCCGACCACCACCACACACCAAAACACGTATTTGTCCACTTCTCTTTCCACACTCTTCCCTAGGATGAACTCCCATCATGTTCATCCTCTGATTCAGGGCCTATCTTAAGAAACAAATTCTTTCCACGCTCCCCCTTATCTTGCTCCCTGACTCTCACTCTTCCCTCACCTCCTCCTGTCACCAATCCCTCGTCATCTTCTTACTGTCACCTGAAAACTGGTGATCTTCCTTGTACTAGTTCCCTTCATCCTTCCCTTGGTGCTGCCCCCGCCTTCGTATGAAGTCCCCCCTGCCCAGCATCAATGGGGTTTATGCACGATGTAGTTTTTGCCCCTCCTATCATGAAGGGGCGGTGGGAGAAGGGCTGCACCAGTGGCCAGCTGGACTCTGAGCCAGCTGATGTCTCTGTAGTAGAGGAAGAGGAAAGATAGGGCATCCGTCAGGAGCCAACAGCTTCTTCCAATTCAGATCCTACCGTTCTGCAACTAAAGCTGTCAGAAGGCATATTTGCTCTCAGGCTGGGAACACTGACCCTGTTTTCTTTCTGCTCTGGCACCACGAGAGCCCAGAAAAGCAGCTTGGGCCTGGGTCACCTGGGTGAACTGAGCAGGCCTAGCACACTAACAGAGACATACTTTCCAGAGGCCTTTTGAGTCCTGCATAGTTATGTATTCCTGAATGCCCATTACACGGTGTGAGGCCCTGGTTTTGGAGTAGATTTAATCTTCTACCCGTACCTGCTATTTTGCCCCCTTCTGCTATTTAGTCCACAAGTTCTCCGTTAGCTGGGCTCTAAGAACAGGGATTTAAGCTGTGAGTTCCCATCACACCTCCTCTCCCCTTCTCCAGGCCATCCCACAAGGAAATGGCAGTTCCAGACAAATGGAGAGATTTACTCCACTTACTGCAAGGACACACAGAAGAGCAGAAATAAAAAGATGGGAAACCCTCAGGACCCCTATGGCCTTCCTTAATGCACCTTTATCGCATTGTCCATGCCCGCTGCGCACACATGGTGCCTACACACAATAGCTGGGGAAGGATGTAATGCCTCCTCCAGCAAGAGTCTGCGTGGGAAACTTGTTAGCCAAAAGCATGATGAGCTTCCCATCACCTGCCCAGGGGTGGCTGGTGAAGTAAAGCCCCTTAGATGCTATCTTCTCCTGTCCAAGGCCTGGGAGAGGCAGTTTTAGGAAGACGACTGTCTTCTGGCCCAACTGGTAAGAAACAGTTTCTTCCCAAGTGGGCTGGCGACAGCACATCTAGTTATGCACAAGCAGCTTTTAGCTCTGGGGTTAGAGCTGGTTTCAAGAGCAGTCTCTGATCTGGAATAAGAAATGAGATGCGCTCAGGGAGAGCGGTGAGCACAGATCCACGCAGTGCAAGCTGCCCTCCTGCTTTGCAAGGCATTTGAGACAAAGGAAGAACAGACAAGACTTCTTCTGGCCTTGCCAACTGCCATGAGCATCCCAGCAAAGTGCAGGCACACATCAAGGCCTGATCTTTCTGTGAAGCTGCTGCCTTTGGAGACAAAACCAACACGTCTGGGTCAACTTGGCCTTCACCAGAACAAAGGAGACAAAGCGAGGAAATGCACACACATACCAAATGCTGTTTCCTCTTCAGAAACAAAGATGTAGGTTAAACCGCTCTCACACTACGAAGAGTAACACACTGTGGAGATCAGCAACTTCTTGCCACTGCGAACAGCAGGGACTACCTAGCAAAGGGTATGGAGAGAGACTAACACCAGCGTGACTAGCACAGGGACACAGCGACTTAACTCAGGCCCAAAACGTGGATTTAATAAAGGTCAGAAAGAAAACTGTTTCACAAGCCCAAGAACATTCAACAAAAATGGTGGCTGGGGGTGGTGGACTTAAATATTCCCTGATGTCTGAGTCCTAAGCACAAGAGAGCAGTCAGGAAGCGCAACGACCTCCAACGGGAAATGAAGATCAAGGAAGCTGGCTTCAGTGTCCAAATGATAGGGCAGAAAGTAAACAAACCGCATAGATGGGAGAAAGGGGATTTTTCACATTCCTTTGGTTTCAATAAACTATGCACTTGGGCAACAGAGGGGAAAACATCCTCTAAAACATTGTTTTTATTTTGACCAGGACCCTATATAAAAACTATATGCTGGAAGTGCCAAAGATGACTATGTAAACTCCTCCGGAGCAGTGGCACAGTTTTGTTTACCTGGCTGGAGACATGCCTGTGGACTGACACATAGACACACGCTAACACAGATGCATATTTATAAAATACAGCACAAGCACTGCTTCACTTGCCTATGCATCCAACACTTAACGACCTAGGCTAATCACCTGCCAAAGCCAGGAGCGGCAGAGTTAATGGTGGAGCCTGTGGCTTTCCTCATCCCAAGAATTACAGGGGACCTTGGAGTGAGTGTGTGTGTGTGTCTGTGCAGGACGCCACATGGCCTCTTGAGCATCACGGGCCAGGCTGAGCATGGCTGTGACTCCCAGATGAATGCAGGTGTCTGGGTTTCTGCAGCACTGCAAGTGTGAGTGGGCAATTTAGTGCAACACAGTCATTTAGAGGAGCCAGGCTGGAGCCCCAAGAGCAGTGTGTGGAGGAAAAGCTGGCTGCTGCTGGGGCACACTCAGCCCCTCGGGGAAGCATTCTTCAACATGGCGCAGCCCACTCACAGCCAGGCCACCGCTCTCGGGGTCACAGGGAGAGCCTCCCCTCCCACCCTGCAGCAGAACTCGGGTGGCATTTGGGAACATGCTTGCTCATGGTTACTAATGATGTCTGTGGAGTGAGCGTGTGGCCTAGAGTCAAAATGCCTCTGTTGCAGATGGGGATACTGCCAGGACTTCAAGGGTCAAACCCAAGGGCCCAGTTTGTGTCTCTGTGGAGCATCACCACCTGTGCTTCCAATACCACAGAGGCCTGGCAGATGCCACTGTCAGCTGGGAATGGGAACATACAGCAGCTTTCTTTCTCCTGCCTCTCACCAAGAAAATCTGTGCAGAAGTTGATGGCCTGGGACATATGATACTCTTGTGTGGCATCATCCCTGGAGCTGATCTGCTGAGCTTGTGGCTTCCTTCTCTGAAGGGTGCAATTCAGCCAGGGAGTAAGTGATTGGGAGCAGCTTGTGGGATGGGCCCCGCAAAGAAAAGGTAAGGTGCAGGGCAGGAGGGAGGCTTCCCCCTCTTCACAGTATCTCTCCTTTGAGTCAATGGGACTTTCTTCTATGGTTCTCCCCCAGGCAGACCCCCCAAACACACCTCCCAGAGCGAAGGGAAGGGGTGTTTCAGAGGTTGTCTTCCCAGTTGAAGTTGATTTTGACTACATAACCCACACCTCAAGCAAGGCATAGTTCCTCCCCCTCTCCTCTTACTCCCTCCACCTCCAGGCAGATGGAGCCTAACACCCTCTCCCACCCCTCTGTGCTTACAAGAGCAAGAAGGGAGGAAGGAAACCGCAAGACAGAGACAACAGTGCCTTTAAAGCCCTCGGAGTAGAGATGGTTCCCAGTAGGTGATGGGAGTGAAAGGCATTGACAGCGGCTCTGTGAACTCTGAGCCAGGCAGGCGGTGCTGAGCAGGCTGCAGCCGGAGTCTGCTCGGGTGCTTGACCCTCCCTGAAGCGGCTGGTTCCAACTCAAAGAGGTGCTGTGTAGGGGGAGAGTATGGGCAGGTTTATCTTTTGGAAGGGAGCTGCAACGGGGATTAGTCAGCCTTGTCCTTCTTCTTTGTGGTGAAAGGGACTTTGCTGGCAACTGCACTGCCCACAGCTCCAACGCCGCCGGTCACTGCCGAGACGCTGCCCTTCACCAGTCCGACGCCAGCAGCAGGGACGCTGGTCACAGCTGTTTTGGTGAGCTCCAGGCTCTTGCTGCCCACCCAGGCAACTCCTCCCAACGTGGCTCCCACGGCTCCCCGGGTGATACTGAACAGGCCGCCTGTCACTCTCCAGATCACCCCTGCCTGCTGCTGCGGATGGTCCTTGCTGGCATCTGTGGGGAGAGAGACAAAGGGAAAGTCAGAAGTGTCCACACCGAAGACCTTCTCCCTGGGCATCTCTTCCAGCCCAGGAGGGTTGTCCGCCACAGTGCATACTCCTGTATGCACAGTGCCTGGCAGCCCCAGACCTCTCAGTGCCTGAAGGAGGAACCAGGGTGGTCCCAGGTCTACCGCATGGTAGGAGAGGACTTTGGCAGAGCAGGGAGTGGGAGCAGAACTGCCCATGTGACAGAGAAGGGAAGAAGGTGGCTCAGTTACAGTCCCAAACTTGCAAGCCTCATTGCTGCAATGCAAAGCAAATCCCACTAATAAGAGACGTAATTCCCCTTCCCTGCATGTTGCTAACGCCAGTAAATCACAAAGACTAATGCCAGCATAGGAGGCACAAACTGCAGACAGCAACAGCTGACGTCTGTGTGGCCCGCAGGTCCTCAGAAGCATCTGTTTGGAGGCAGGTCTGCGCTAATGTCAGATGCGGGACTGAGGCACAGCACAGACCTGTCTGCGAGAACTGTAATTGAGCTAGCACAGATAGCAAACTGCAGTAAAGATACAGTGACACGGACATCACCTCAGGTTGTACAAGCCCTCTGGAGATCTCAGCTACGTATTTAATAGTGTTAAGACGGTGCTTAAGTTGCTACACTATGTCACTGCTGGTTTACCTGTGCCAACTGGATCAAGGCCAGCATGATATACCCACCCAAGCTGCCATCGCACCTGCCCACAACACTGCAGACGTAACGTTCACAGCTCGCCACTCCTCTGGAGAGGGTTGACTCAGCTGCTACTCACGGGATTCAAACCTGACAGCTCTTCTGCCAGCCTCCGCACAATCCTCTCCCTTCCCGTCAGCTAACAATGCTGCGCGCAGGCAGCAAAGGAGGAGTGGCGCTTTTTGTGGGGCAAGATATTTTGGATACTCTGACTTCTGATTCACTGCCAGTTCTGTACACGAGATGAGTTACTAATAATTGCAAAAATACAATAAAGCAATCCTGGCAGGAAAAAAGCGCAAGCGCCAGCTGGGAATACATGATCTCTGGAGCAGCAGCAGCAGCAGCCCTTCTAACCCACTACCTGCTCAGAGGAGAGGATGCACAGGGTGATGCAGCAGGAGGGCTTTACCCCCCTGCTAAATATGCACCCCATTTCCTAAGGAGTGGGGAAATGACAGGGATGGAAGTGGCTTTCTGAAAGCCTGCATAAAAACATGGCGCAGTCATGTGTCTGCAGAGAGCCCAGGACAGAGGCCATGTCAGCACCAGCCACTGCCTCAGAGCAGAGCACTGCAGAGGCTCCACCAGCACTGAGGAAGGAGCCAGCCTGCACTGCACAGCCCTGTGCGCACCCGTCCCCCTGGAACGGGCACGGGGACAGGCCTGGCATCTGTCCCTGGGATCAAAGAGGGAGATACCTCGGCTGCGGCATCCCAGTTCAGCCGCCCGCACAGACTGGGCTGCACACATGGACTCACTGCTAACCTAAGCAGGTGGACAAGCTTAATACAGCTAACGGGAGGTGGGTGAGAGCGTTGGCTGAATGCACTTTCTCTTTTGAGATCCCAGCCCTTTCACCGCACCCTCCAACACTCCCAGCTCCCCCCACCCCTTTTCTCTAAAGCTCCCTGCTCCCCGAGAAGAAAGGCCCCTTTTTATCCAGACAGGCAGCACCTTCTTTCCTCGATTGTTAATTAACATTCCAGGTAGCAGAAAACTCCACCTGAAACCCCAACTTTGATGTCTCCACCCACTTTCACTCCCAGGCGGATTAGAGCCAACACTGATGTAGGCAGTGGATTTCCTTTGCCAGCAAGCAAAGACCCTGGGAGTGCCGAGAGGCTGGCCCAACCACTCGTCAAATTGTGGGGCCTTCGCATGCTGCACGCCCTGGTTGATGGAGATGTCAGACCTAGCGAGTCTAAGCAAACATTTTCCTCTTACTGCTACTAACTTGTCTCATACCGTGTCTTTACCACATCTGCTATTCAGTGTACTTCTGCCAAGCTATCCTGTGAATCCTTCAGAGCAGAGACCATCTTCCTGTTGTCTGTGTGTCACGCAACACAGTAGGGTCTCTAAGTGCTGCTTTTTTCTTTTCTTTTTTAAACAAATCAACCAGAAGTCTGACAGAAAGCACTCAGCAGCAGCAGGGCACAGATTTTATCCTTGGCAACACCAGCTGCCCCGGGGTGCTGGATGCACATGGTTGAAGGGACAACCTGACCTTGCCAAACGGATTAGAGCTGCTGCCTGTGCTACAAGCACTCAGGCGGACGGGAGGCCGGTCAGTCACACCAGAGACTCTCGGATTGCACCATGTCATCTGTGGGAAAGGAGTATTTTCCAGGCCTCTTAGGAAACAAATTAAGATGTCTTCAGATTCAAATTGCTACCTTGTAGGCACTTAACATAGGAGTTTAAGTTAGGAGATTTGATTCCTCTGGCTCCATTTCTAGCCAGGGATGAGAAGGGGGCATATAGTAGCCTAACCGAGACAAGGCATGAGTCTGAGTTAGGTGGTGTGATGATCCTTTCCTAGTTATTTTTGTGCTGGATTATTCTAAAATTCTGCAGATTTTGGAGTCTTACCAGAGTTATAGGTTTTTCCTCAAGCTTGACCCTAGCTGTACAGACCTCTCCCTTGGGCAGGTCTCAGGACAGTGGGGAGCCTGGTGTTCACCAGCCCTGATGACTTGCAATAAGCCTTAGGCTACACACCTGTCTGATAATCTGGGCAGCAAAGTGGAGTTTGAGAGGGGCCAGTACAGTTTCCAGTGTAGTTTAAGCAGCTGCAGTTCTGCCTGGTATATGACATATTGCTTGCCTATTCCTCAACAGTTTCTCCATGTGGTGGTTTGGTTTTTTTTTCCCCTCTCCCTCAGTGCTACTGAGACCCCTTGGCTCCATTTCCAGTTCAGTTGCCAGCCTCCCAGCTGCTGCACACAGCTTATCCCGTACAGCCATTTGCATGTTTTGTCTTCAGACCAAGGGAGGAAGTAACAGAGGGATCCAGAAATTCACGAGACTTTAAAGTAGGACTCGACTCAGTGACAATCAGACTGGTCCTCCAAACAAACACCATTGTCAGAGGATGGCAAGTCTTGTGTTTCTGCCCCTCTGTCTGGGGAAGCAGGACCCTTTGCGTCCCATCACAGGACTGCAACGCAGAAGCTCTGGGCATTAAACACCTATCGGTGTGCTCAGCCGCAGAACCAAGAGCTGTATCAATACAGCAATAACCTTCCCGGCTCTCCCCAGGCAAACCTGCATCTGAGGCTACCTGGAATTCCTCTGTAGGAAGATTTAGGCCTCTGCCCACATTTCAATTGATCTGAGCCTGCTGGAGCTGCCCAGCTATCTGAACAACACTAGTGTGAAAATCTCTTAGGTGATAGCTGGATGCCTGCAGGTGGATAGCCCAGGGACCAGAGGGAAGGAGGCAACTGCAGATGAGATTGAGGGGGAATGTACTCTGCCAGCAAAGAGCCAAAACATATTGGAGAAAGTGTCAGGAAATACTAATGAAGAAGGACAAGGACAAAGGTTCCTTCTGATTAAGCTAGGCAGAGACAACAAAGCTGCAGCACACTGGAGCACGAGTGCTTGCACGCTGCCTGCACCTGGTCTGCAGCCACTCTCATGGTCCTTAAAACTCCACAGGTAGCAGGGAGGAGGGATAGAGGACCTGGCCCTAGGAGGGTGGGAGACTGTTCCAGAAGCATTCCAACAGCTCCAACACAGAACAGCAGCTGTAGCACAAAAAAGCCCAAACAAACTCGGTTTGAATAGACCTGAAAAGAGAAAGAAATACCTTGTGACCCCAACCACACAGGGCTACATCCTAACCTGGCAGCAAGCTGAAATAGGTCGTATTCGTTCTATACTCCAGATGATGTGTCAAAAGCTTTCTAGCCATCCCTGGTTAGTTTGTCTTCAGGACTGCAATAAACCCCACAGTAAGCTGTCATGTAAGATAAGCATCAGATTTACAGTGCAAATTAGTCTCACAGACAATGGAGTGAGCTAAGCATTTTGTTGGCACAGAGGAGCCCAGATTAAGGGTGAGAGAGACAGCAGAGATGAAATACACAAAATAATCAGAGAGACAGACACACAGCCTGAGCAGGGGAACAATTCTGTTCCCTGGAGCCTGCTACAGCCCATGCTGCTCATGAAAGCTCTTCACCATCTGCCAAGCCCTTTTTCCTTTCCATCAATGACCTGGCCTTTTCCAGGGTCCCATCAGCTTCACTTCACCACATGTCAGCTTAGAACAGAAAAAGAAGGAGAAAGAGAGATGAATGAAACACACTCCTGTACGAATGCCGGCTCTCTGGGCTGGGGTCGGCCCCCCTCCTGCCCCCAACAGGCTCTCCTCCTTGGCCACAGCCCTCCACAGTCCCCACTGGCTTCCCTCCCAAGCAGGGGTCCTGCATGCTGGGGCTCCAGACAAAACCGGGTTTTCCCCTCTGATCCTGACAGCACCTATGACTCATGGCAGAAGTAAGATCAGTTTGTCAGTAATAACAGATACAACTTTTAAAGCTTCCAGGGTGACTCCTCAGGGCTTTGCACTGCATTTCTTTGGTGAGAGAAGATGATAGCTTGCGCTGGTGCCCACTACAAATGGCACAGGCGTTATTCTTCCCCTTGGCCCCTGCCGGCAGCTGGTATGACAGGCAGGGAGAACTCATGAAGAAGGCCTTGTAAAGTTGCTCTTTCCTACTAACTTATAAAAACAGCCCCAAGCCAGGAAAGCAGCGTCAGGGAGCAGCACAAATGGTTTTGTATCTTTAGGACACTTCCATCCCTGCTGGGCCCCAGGCGAAGGAGCTGGGCTGGCTCAGAGACCAAAATGTAAACAGTCAATGTCATCGGTCTGTCCCTCAGCAGACATGAGAGGAAGGGATGAGGTCACTGGTTCAAGCCTGAATTACGCCTCTGGCAGCTATTAAGTGACCACTGGTGGATTTAGGCAGGTTCCCCTACCTAGAAAAATGTTTGGGCCGGAGGAACAAGGAAGGGGTGGAGGGTCAGCTACTCACACAGTCTAGTCCCAGCTTTGCCCAGCTGATTTTTAAGCAACACTGAGCAAATCGCTCTGACCTTTATTGCCTCTGCACCACTGTGATTGAGAACGTGTGATTTTCTAAAAGCCTTGGTTATTGAGTCATAAAAAAGAGTGGATGGGAGAGAAGTTTCCAGTCCTCATATTTCTTGGAGAAAAACCTGAAAGTTTGATTCAAGTGCACTCTTAAGGCTCTGAGAACCCCAAATGGATTATTGTTATTTTTAACCTTGTGATTTTTCCAAGCCTACCTCAATTTGAAACGCATGGGGCTGGCACTTCTGCTTCTCTTCCCCTTCTGTAAAGCAAAGCTGAAGTTAATGATCCCTATTTCCTTGTATTGCCGTACTGTCATGGAGGTTAATTAGGTACAGTTGGTGCGGTGCTTTAAGCGGGGAAATTGTGTTTGTATCGTCATGACTGGCGCTGACAGATTCCTGTTGACATTCTCAGTAGAGATGCCAATGACAACTTCCAATTTATCTCCAGAGAGGTTTCTAGTTTCCAGACAAGTCACAAAAGCAAGAGAAACACTTGCCCCCTCCCTACGCGCACCAGCCTGCTGTTGCGGAGCCACACAAGTTTATCCTATCGCTGAGACTTTCTGTTTGGGTGATACACTCCTCTCCTAGCACAAGCAGCTGAACCAGGTAGAGTCTACTCTGACCCCTGGGCACAAATGAAATCTCACTGTACATGTTCTAGCAGGGACATTGTCCAGGGAATGGCCAACACTGCCTTCTTCCAAGTCTCCTGCATGCAGCTGGATAAGGCTTAGCCAACCCTTGTGGGGCACAGCTGTAACGAGCATTTATATCCGAGATGAAGCAACTGCCGGTCATGTCCTTTCTGGCATTTTAGGATCAAACATCTAGATCCTGCAGTGTCACAGGCAAAGTGTTAAAGGGAGCACTAGAAAGCGTTTGTTTTTTAAACACTCTTGCTTCACTCCTGCCAGCAGTCCCATGCTGCAGCTGGTTGGAAATGGCTTCCCCGGCTCAGCAGCTGTGCTCTCCCCAGCCCTGCACGCTACAAACCAAGACGGTTGCTACCAGCAAAATGCCTAGAAATGACACATTGAGTTTAGCCTTTGAGTTTTTGAACTTAAGCTCTGCAATCAGCAAGACATACTTGTCTCTCTCTGCAACAGGATCATTCGGGAAGCTGCTGCACACAGCAAAACAGGGGCAGCTGTCTCCACAGCCCGGCTCACCCCAGGGCTCTTTACTGGCACAATAAGCTTTAATTGTTCCTTGCGTATGCCTCAGGAGCAGTTATTAACTGCTGAAGCATCTACCTTGAAGCACTGAGAAACAGGGTTCAGGAGGGTAAATGAACAGTGATATGGAGTGGCTTGTTTTCCTCTGCTAAGCCTTTGGGGAGAAGCAGCCAAAGCTCCGACTCTGGAAGTGTGAGGCTTAGAGTTGGTTGGGAGTTTTCTGACTGTTCTTGTTGAGAAGCATCGTGTCACCAAAACAGAAATTGTTTGTGAAGACACAGTGGTATTGTTGAAACTTCCATTGAAAAGAGAATTCGGGGAGATGGGCCTCAGAGCAGCTAATAACCCAGTGGTTAGAACATTTGACCAGCCTTGAGCCAGCCCAAGGACACTCCCCAGCCTCACACACCCCCTCGAAATGGCCCAAGCAGCAGCTGAATGCCATTTTCACTCTCTTTGTTGAACTGTTTCACTTTTCGAGAAGAGGTATTAATTGCAGGAGGAATATAAACTTGACCTCTCACTTCCCAAGCACTTTCAGTACCAGAGCCAAGATCTGCCCTGAGATGGGTTTCTTATTCTTGAAAACAATTAGCAGTTCCTTTGCTTTGCCCTCCTGCAGAAGACAACTGTTTTCTTGATCCAGAAACATCTCTTTTATATAGCTGTAACAGCCCATAAGGAACAGCCAGAGTCCCCCTTCAACCAGGATTCCCCGGGACCCTTTTGATTCTTAATTCCTTATTTCCCCTCAAGGTTTACAAGACTTCAGCTACTCAGGTGGCACAGAGATGGTCTCTAATGATGCTGAAGACCAGGATGGCCCACAGCCCAGAGGTAATGCTCCTTCTGCTCTAGAAAAACGCAAGTGAGTTGCACGACAGAAAGCATCGTCTGCTAAAAAGGACGTGGATAGGGTAGAAGCCTGGAGACCCAGCTCTGTTCTCAGCTTTACTGCTGTCCTGTTGGGTAACAGTTACACCTCCTTTGCTTCCTCTCCACCCTACTGGCCTGCTTCAGCTATGGATGGTGTGACTACCCAGAGAGCGTGCTGGGGATCCCACATGGCCTGCAGCAGGGTGGGCTGGCAGGAGTCCCAGCTCTGCCAAGCCCAGCAAGCTGAGGAAGGCAGGAGTCCACCCTTTGCAAAGTGGAAACTAATGAGCACTAACCAATTGGCCTCATGGTGCTTCTTAGAGACAATCTCCCAGCTCCTGCTGCAATACTTAACCTCTCATCTCAGAGAGAAAAAAGTGCACACTGGGACCAAGTCCTCCAAAGGTTGCCACCCTCTGATATAGATCATGAGTGCTTGTACAACAGCTTGTACAACAGCTGGCTTAAGGAGACCCCCGACTCATTCGGAGCAATGTCATCTCCCACCACAGGGTATAGGTTGTAAGAAAGATATGCCCACAGGAGAGTCCTAGAGCAAAGTTACAAGTGGCATCGCCCACTTAGGAAGAAAGAAATCTGGACATACCACTTCTACCTCCATCGTGACACCTCTTTTTCTCAATGTGGAATATATGCAGAAGGTCAGGCTTTTGCTACTGGCCAGACAGGTTGCTAAAACACCTATAGGATGTTTCAAGGCCACTGACAGAGTGGAGAGATGATCCCGAAAGGCATGAGATTTCAGCTTGCCCCAGAGAACTGTGCACAGTGGCTGCTTCCTCCTCACCCGTGCCAACCTCTGGGTCCTGTGCAAGAAACCACAATGGCATTATGGCAGGTATGAACAGCAAAGGACAGCTATCGGCTGGGCTATACCTTCCCTCTCACCTGTGTTAAAAGCATCAAAAGTGGCCATCAGACTTAGTTTGTCTGAACTTTATGTCCCTGTCTGCCTTCCATTTCCACTCTCTATTCCACCGACAAGCTCTTCAGTCAGTCAAGAGGCTTGCTTAAAAGCCTGACAAGAAAGAGCATATAAAGCTGCACCAATGGCTCCTTTTCCTATCGGAGTCTCATCACTGTGACACTGAGATTTTGGATCACGAGGCCTGGAATCACCTCTTGCTGCAAATATGGGCTCTTGATCTCACTTGGGGATCCGTGGGTGGAACTGGAATAATCAAGTAGACTCAACAATTTGCAGTGGCCTCAAGCTTTAATGGTCTGAGGAGGAGAGCTTTCAGACATAAAATTTTATTCCTTACAAACAACCCTTCCTTGCATTTGTTCCCAGGCTGAAGAGACCATCTTTTTAAGCCTGCTCCTTGACCCATGCTAGCTCAGCTCTTGTCAGGGCACATCACCTACTCTGTCAATTCTGTAACAGTGGTTGCACATTCTTCACGGAGCTGCTTTCCTGCTTGTGATAGTACCTGGCACAAAAAGACCCCAAATGAATCAGAGGCTGTTGTTAAATAGCCTTGTTAATTCAGCTCTGATAAAGACACAGGAGAAAAAAAATAATCAATATTTGTAAAATGAAAAAGGACAAAATCCATAGAGAAATAAAGGTAATTTGCATGGTTCTATGAGGCCCTTACAAACAATGGAGAGTAAATAACATAATCCAAGCTTATATAAGAAATGACTTTTCTTCCATGCTCTAGTGCTAGCCAGTGGATTTTAAACAAAGGCAGACTCAACTAAGCCTCCTCTGTCCAGTGAGGCTAGAAGTCCTTCCCACGACAATTTTGCTAACTCACAATTTATCAAAAAGTGCCTGAAGTTTGGTCCCAGCAGCAGTTTGGGAAGGGGCATGGGAGTGAAAGTCAGTCACATCTAACCAGCAGGAAGGTGCTCCAAGCTGCCAAGACCAGACATTAAAAGTCTGCTCTGCTCATTCATCAACTGTCATGAATATTTTGTATACTCTGCCACCTTATTATTAAAGGCCTAATCTCTCTACCTTATGGAAACACGATTGTCACTCAAGCATTTTACAGCTGAGATAGCCGAGAATTTGTCCAAAAACACTCCCAGTAAAGTTGGGAACATATCCTGCCTTGCTAATAGGGGAGGACCCAGGTTCAGGCATTTCCTCTTCCCACCCCTGGAGCAGCTGAGCAATGGATGCTTACGCTTTCCAGCAGGATGGCTAGCACCAGTGAGAAATCCAGAAATTCCCCATTTATCCTGATTATGTGCTCCCCACCCCTCTCCAAGGCACGTGGAGGAACTGAATTAAAAATGCACAGCAGCGCAAAAAGCAAAGCCACAAATTTCAACTGACCTAAGGTCTGAGTGAAGATTTTTTGACTCAGAGAAATGACCCATTCGTCCCAGAGGCTATCCAGGAGTTTTTCTGTCCATCCAAAGGATAACAAGGCAGTAGAGCTAAAAGCTGTGTGCTACAGAAGGAGCTGAGCTGAGGATTTACTGAGGAGGCACGAATATGCTCGTCTGCTCATGTTTCAGCACGCCAGCAATGGGCAGGATAGGGCCTTTGTTATTCTACTGGTGGTAGGTGTTCGATGGCATAGTCTCAAAAACTCGTTCCCCGTCTCAGCTGTCAAGGGGAGAGTGCTGCAGTCATGAGTGGGCAGGTATGCTGCCTCTGGGAGCAGATGAATGGGCAGAGCATCCCTCCCCCCACAGCCAGGCTGACCAGGGAAGGACAGGACCCATCAGTGCCTCAGACGGTTAGATCCATTCCAGTGCAAAAATCACACCCCAGCTCTATGCCCAAACCTCTCACACGTTCCCTCGCCTCTGTCACTTTGAAGTGAGCCAGCCAGTCCTACCCTTTGTGTAGGGTGAGCCTGCCACCTGGAAAGCTCAGCCCTGCATGCATAAGTTAGACGTAGCACTAACACTGCCCAAGGAGACCTCAGACCTCCTCCCCTGTGCGGCACAAAGAGCTGCTGCTTAGGAACGTAAAACCACAAGTGTGACAGTTTCCTTCGCTTCCTTCCATATTCATGCTCTTGCTTTTCCCAAGGCAGATTTCAATATGGTACGGCAGGGATCCCATGCGCACTTGGCTTCCCGGTGGCTACTGTAGGGCTCTGCCTGGTGCTGCAGGTAAATTGGATTTCCTCTTTGACGCCACAGCAGAACTGCCATGGATCCAGGGTCTAGTTTGGCTCTCAGAGACGCTAGGATACCTAGGCCTCCCTTTGAAATTAGCGCTTCATATAGCTGGAGGAATATCTGAAATAAGACAGACTCCTGCCCACCTCCTCGGCGCAGCCCTACACTCTCAGCCTCTCTTGGGAGGTCTGTCTAAGCTTGCTTTCTCCCACTGCCAAGCAGTGATAAACAGGCTTCACTTTATCTGAAAGGGAGGACCCCCTGTCACCTCTTGGCTTCCTCCTGAGTCAGTCTTGACTCTAGCTTGGGGTATGCCTGGAGAAGACCAGTTGACCATAAAGTTCCAGAATTGTAGTGCATGCAGGCAGAGTGCCTGGTTCCCTCCCTGCTCTGTTTCTGGTTCTCCTGAGGAGTTTCTAGCCTGTAGTGCATCTCTGTGGCACCAGGAGCAGGAACGTCAAACAACTTCCCACCAGTTTCAGCAGGACCTTTCCTAACTCAAAGATGTCCCTTCAGTCTGGTGAACCCAGTTCTCAACACGTATTTCACGTAAGACCAGTATCAGAAATATTGCTAAGACTTCTGCTCTCATTCATTTTACCAGCTGCTGAAAAAAATCCTCCCATATACCTGACTGGGCTAGCAATGAGCTGGGGAAAGCTGAAATCCTGGAGAACCTGAGACCCCTCCAGGATCACCCTTCTCTGGTACTACCTGTTTTGAATCAAAGCCAAGCAAAGCCAGACTTCGCTGTTAGAGCAAAGGGCTCAGTGGAAAAATTCAGCTGCACACCTACAGCAGCCTTTCAGGTCTCCACAGTAAGACAAAATTTACTGTCATGATTCCGTATTGTAGCCCAGCCTGGCAATGCTGTCATGCTTTTGCTATCAGGAAATGAAAGGCAACAGTACCCTCCTCCACAGATTCCCCTTAAATTTTCTTCTGTAGTTCTGTACACATGGGAAGCAACAGGGCAGAACAATTGATTCCTTTAAAAATGAGGGAGTATCCAAGGATGCTTTCAAGTACCACAGTACAGAGCTGCAAGATCTGTGTGTCCGGTACCTTTCCAGCTTTCACATCGGGGTGCCCAGCTCAGCTTGTGGTCCACAGGCATGCACGTGGCTACCCTCATTCTCGACAGGATAAAACCTTCAGAAACTCCAGCTCCCAACATGCCACACTCTAGCTTGGCTAGTGGCATTACAAACAACCATTACAAGAACTCATTTGCACCTTTATTTTCCTCCCTTTGTTTCCAATCAGATGCATACAGGGAACGACTGGAGTGACATGAATCTAATCAGAGGCTGACGCCACATCAGAAATCCCATCAAGCTATCTTCCAGTCCCAACAGGCCCTCCACTGAAAGAAACCATCTTGTCACGGCCTGGAGAACCCCTGTGTGCATTGTATCCCCAGCAGGGATTCTTAATGGGCTCAGCAGTCAGAAACTGGGTTTTATTTTAGAAAGCACCAACAAAAATCCTTTCTATTTAAATACCCTCCTAGCACTTAATGGTGCTTTTCTGGACCTTTTTTCTAGCAACAAACCAACTCTGTATTAAGGAATTCCAGGGAGAGAAATCTTAATTCTCCAACAATGCTACAGCAGAGCCCAAATGGCCTAGGAGACCCCGCACACACATTTCATGCCTGCCGTGCACAAGCATGCATCTGCTCAAGCGAAAGCTGCGGCAGCAGGACATTCGCAGCCCAGTTCACCATTCAGCCAGAACAACCTAAGGGGGCTGCTTCAATCCTCAGATGGCCTTCAACTTGGAAAATCCAGCTGACACCACCAACCCTAGTCCAGGCTGCAGAACTTACCATTCCGAAATGCTGAGCCCTGTTTCTGAAACGGACTAAAAGACACATGGCCTCCAACCTGCACCTTCCAGATTTCTGCTTAAGAAGTTTTAACAAGCCTCCTGCAGCTGCATTCAAGCACTTTCCGGCTAGGGGCCATCCTGAGCACAGATAGCCGCTGTCTGCTGAGCACTAAAGGCCTCTCTTCCCCGACAGCAACAACTTGGCTGTCTGAACTCGAGCTGGCTGATGGCAGCACCTGGATGCCATCCAAAGGCAGTAAGTTTCTTGCAGCTGAATATGTTTAGTCCCTCTCCTAAGGCACAGTCTCCATTACAGCTATTGTTTATGACCCCAATTATCTCCCAGAAACTGGTCCTTGCCTGCAGTTAATAACCAAGGCTAAGTGATCAACCGTTAGAACTCCAGCAAACTGGTTGTTAACTTCTCTGTCGACCAAGTTCAGAGTCTTTTACTGCTATTAGAAACTCAGATTAATGATGCATAGCAGAAGTGAACTCTCCTGTGACACAGCTAGGTGAGGCAAGGTGAGGGGGAAAAGAATCACTCCTTTTTCCTGGAGGTATCAGCTGGGCAGGGAGGAGATGAGCCTTCCTTTAACTCACTTCTCAGCCTCCCCTGATGTCTGGGAGATGACAAAGAACATCTTATTTTGCAGAATACTTTAAACCTTTCATGGGACCTGGATCATGTGGGCAGCTCTATAGGTAAAACGGGCTCACTCTTCAGAAACTGCTTCCAGAGACCTTTTCCAAACTGTAATTCCTACCCTAGTATTTCAGATTCCCAGCAGTTAACAAGAGCAGGCCAATACTGCAAACCCCTGTGTGGGACAGGAAAACGAGACCTCACTTCAGAAAGAAAGGCTATATGGGCCCAGCGTACAGTGTGTAGGAATGAATCTCAGGTTTCAAGGGCACATCTCTGTCCAATAACAGACACATTGTCAGCCTTTCCCAGCCTTCTCCTCACAGGCTCACTTGTAAAGCAGCCCTGCAACAACTCATCAGAAAATAGTAATTTCGATTCAGAAAAAGCTTTTTCTTGTCTTCTGAACGTTAATGGGAGACCATCAGTCTTGCACTCACAGGCTCACAAGGGCCACTAGGTACCTTATAGGACATAATTTTCTCAAGAAATTCACTAACCCCTACTCCATAAAGGACGGAAATCTGATTTTGGGGAATTACCACCATGGTCTTGGGCAGCCAGTCTATTCCAATCCATACAGAAACACTATGAGAGCACTAGAAAAATAAACCCAGGCAGTGAAGCTGTGCAACCGCAGGGCTCTGGGACAAATGGACAATGGCACAGGAAGGGGAAGAGTGGCTAGAACAAGCGTAGGGATTCCTAGTTGGTTATGCACAACATTAGGAGTTGGTGCCTGCAAATGATTTTGGGTGCAATGAGCTGACTGCTTGAATCTTGGAGTGTGATTGTCTCCTCCTGCTGCCACTGATATGCAGGGAACAGGGGAAGGAATACGGCGCTGTTTGCTGAAAGGTCTTCTGCAGCCAACCTCTCCTGCTCAGACACCTGCGCCTCTAGCTCCCTTCTGACATCTGAGGAGCCAGCACTGGGACAGCTGATATTCAGGACCCCGTCCTCAAAATCTGCCATATGCTGTCCAAAATACATTTACTCTCCATGCATCAGCCAGGAAAAAGCAGACAAGGAAAGAAACCATTGGGAACAAAAGAGGGCACTTTTCCCCATCCAATCAACTGCTGGATGATAGAAGACCACAAATGTGTGTCACCATGGGTGAGAGCCAGGTGAGGATGGATGCCTCTGTGCTATCACTAGATGGTGAAGGAAGACACAGTGATAGAGGAAGTAACAGATTTTCTGGTGGTGTGAAGAGGATGGAAGGATCATCCTGCACTGATGAAACAGCACTCAAAGGGCGGAACGTTTCCTGCAAAAGTTTGCTGGTGCTTTTTCTGTCCTGCCCAGTCCATTCCCAGCCACAGCCCCAATAACCATGCGGACATGGTGAAAGTGGAGAACTATTTATTGTGTGTGTGGCTGCCATCAACAGAGAGGCTCTGTCAGCACACACCCCAGCACCCAGCTGCCCCACAGAAGTACCTGAAATGCAACTGCAACAAGCACAAACAAATGCTTGTGGTGTAAGGCCATGCCTGTAAGTCAACGGCCACCAGCTAGTGACCACATAATGACTCACAGGGAGCCTGTGGGCCTGCATGGTCAGGAGGGGAGCTGAGTGGCTGCTGAGTCCTCAGCTGCCGTCCTCCACCAGGGCTTGGCAAGAGTGACGCAGCCACCACTCCCAGAGACTGCTCAGACAGCTTTAAAAACACACTCTTTCATCCTTATGCATGGATTTACTTATTCATGTATTCTCAACAGAAGCACTAACGGCCATAATTGGATCCATTACTGGGGTTATTAGAGCCCTCAGTCACTGCCTCTGCAGCCTCACGCGGCGCTGCTGAAATGCACAGGAACAACAAACAGGACAGAGGCACGGCCAGCGGCAGGGGCTTTAAAAATTCGTTAAGTTGTTGCTGTGGCAACTAAAACAAAATTTCTGGCAGGCACTGCGATGTGTGGGGAACTTCTCCATTTGTGGAAAACATTGGTCATGTCTCTGGCAGGAAGGTGGAGGAAAGACAGAAAGAAGGGCTCTGTTCAGAGACTGCTACAGCAAGAGCCAAAAATGGTCCGTTTGCAAATTTATCCTTATGGCAAGCCCTGATGATGGTTGGATTCTGCATACCAGAGCTTCCCAGGAGCCAGTGCACGGAGACAGGGCTGGCATGTATGGAAGAGCAGTTCTGGGTATTCAGTCCAGCTGGTCTTGATTGCCAGGAAAGCAACCGAACTGCTGCACAGACACAGGCAGCACTGGAGTCCACTCGCTTCCACCTTTACCTGTCTCCACTGCCCCACAATCTATTGAGGGTCTCCACGGAAAATGAAGCTCATCTGGGAATTAACTTCCACTGAGACGACAGACTCTGGAACACCAAACTTTCCATCCATCCATAAACAGCGGGAAATGGAAAAGCAGTGGTTAGGTCTGGAAATACTAAAATTTGGACAGAAAGACTGAATTTGATCTCAGAAAACACCGTAAGTTTTCAAGATACTTAGTTCTCTCTGAGTGGTCAGGATGGCAGTAACCACCTGCATGAAATATCACATATCCTGACAAACTTCAGAAGGTGCCCACTACTTCAACATCTCAACATGTGTTGCAGACTTTCAGATTCAGCATCTTAAGTCCATGTTTAATTACACTGCAGGACCTGCAAAAGCAGAATCAGCATTGATTTAATGTTGATTTAGGCTAAACAAGCTGTGTTGTACCACCTACTTAATTTTCTGAGAGATCCCCCAGTTCATGTCTGAGCCTGCTTATCTAGCAAAGTGCAAGCCCTCCTGCCCCCCACCTTTCCTGCTCAAGCATCATGGTTGATCAGTTTGTTGCTTATGAAGTAATTCATTTAGTTTAGAAACAGAACGACACAAATGCCTTATGCGAGAATCTGAATTCCCTCAAGTTTAGTGTATAGGTTGGGGCTACCAAATGGGCACTTTGCAAAAACATTCAAGAGTGACAGGGGATGCTGCCAGCAGAAAAATTGCCAACTGAGAGATATCGTATAGGCAAAATGATTGATGAAGATTTCAGTTTTTCTCTGGAGTCAGCAGTTTAACTATGAATACTTTATTGCAAGTTAGACTTGCTTGGTGGGACTGATTTCCACTGTGAAAGGAGGAGCAGAGGGAACAGGAGGACAAAGATATGGGACTGGCATCTGGTCGGCACAGGGGAGCGGCATCCAAGCAGCCCCATTGTAATGCCGCCCTTCTCCTCTTCTCTGTCCCTTGGTGCCGTGGAGGTTTATGGCTTCCTGACCCTGGCCCTCACAGTTCACACGACTTCACTGCATTAATGACCTCAGTGAGAATTTTTTAAGCTGACTGACAGCAACTTGGAAAAAAACCCATTCAGGAGCTATGAAATGGCACCATCGCCAAAGGGGGGCTTAACGCAGGGCAGGAAAGAGGCACTGGCTGAGTGCACAGGAGGTCTTTAAACAGACACCCTGGGTGTGCTCTGCACAGCATTAAAGATCGTGGTGAGTCTCTGAGGTCAAGGTAAGAAATGAGTACTTGCAAAGTTCAGTGAAACTTATGCTTACAATACAGCTCTAATTATCCTGCTAATCAAAGCAAAAATCCTTCAGTTTTGCAAATCCAGCCAGCAAAAGGCTGCAAATTCAGAGCTCAGTGACTTAACCCTCAATTGCCCTACAGGCTAGAAAGCCAAGGAACAGGAAGTTTTGAAAAGGCTTCGAAATTTTACTCCCCTCCACCTCTTCCACAACCTTCCACCTTCATTCCTAGCCTGCAACACTTGGATAAGGACTTGTTAACAAGGAGGTTTAGAGAAGAAATGTAAGGCAGCTGTTAAAATCTTGAATCTGTAGCATACAAATGTTGTTTGCGTAGACAAAACTCTTTTGTTGGCATAAACATCACCTCAATCCACACTTCTGTCACCCATTGAAGTGTATGGCATAAATCAAAACCTTACATATTTTATTCTAGTCAATGGAGTTCATGGTGTGGTTACTTCTAGTGAATAACAGAATTTTCTTCACTGCAAACTACTTCTTCTAAAGTAGCTTGCTGCTTTGAGACACACAGACTTTGGTTTAAATGCTGCAGTAAGGGAGAGAAAAAATCAGTCTATCAAACAAGAGAAAGGTAGAACACACACAGATCACTTCTCAATTTCCAGAGTCACTGATGCAGTGAAGATATATGTTGCTTGAGAACAGGCTTGTCACCGGCTTTAGGTAGTGAAACATCAGCAGCAGTTAAGGTTGGCCGGAAAATTTTCACTGTGCACACGTGACAATTTTAGTCCTGACATTAGAGCTGTTAACACCGACATCTGAGCATTTCCAAACAGCAGTCCTAGGCCTTGAGAAAACAGCTTGCTCTCATAAATTAGGAACCTATCATAGTTGATTAGGCAAATACAAGTTTTACTTTAAATTCATAATTCTGAGGGACTGGCCATTTACTTAGGAACTCTTTTTAATTATGAAGAATTAAGTAGCAGAAATTATTGCCAAGCACACAGGCTACACATATGATGTCTCTGACTCTGGAGATATCAAATATGGACACTGCTTTTTTCAGGCTGATCTTCCCCCATATACGGATATAAAACCACTAGATAATCCTATTCAGTCCTCTACTGTCAAGTAAGACAGTGGAGGTGCCACAGCTAAGCACGTTATTTAATTCTCATATAAGTAATCAAATCCTATCTTAGAAACAGTTAGGTTATTTGCCTTAGTACTCTTACTTGGATATCTAAAATCTTACTGGTCTTTTGCTTAGAAACTTAATTTGCAGCCTAAATTTATTCATGGGCCATTTATACCCATTTCCTCTTGTGCCAATGTTGTCTTTTAGTTTAAATTGCTCTACTCCCTCCCTGGTGTTTACTCCTCTGATGTATTTATAGAGAGAGTTCATATCTCCTCTCAGCCTCTGTTTTGCTAGCTTAAACAAGCCACACAATTCTAGTCCTCATGTGTACAATGGATCCTCCATTGCCCCCACCATCCCAGAAGCCTTTCTCTCTACCTATATGCCAGTCTCGTATCAGGTTTTTTTGCACATGGGGGTTTGGTAGTGTGCATAGAATTGATCAAAGCCATGTATACTACCTTCTCCCTAAAGGGACTGCTTGCCTTATACAACCTCGGATTGTATTTGGTTTTCAGTGTATTGATAGGGTACAGTAATTTCTTTCATTAACTAACATACTCTAACCCTCCTCTTCCCTCAACCCTCTAATGAGCTCACAGCTTACACCAGACATTCTTGTTACCAGTCGTTAGGTGTATAGTCTTTTTTTGGTACTGTTAAAAATTGTTACATTTCTATAATTTTGATCACTGGTCATCAGTTTTTGTTTTATGATATCCAAGTATTGTTATCAGTAATAGTAATATGCTAACTGCTTTGTGTCATGCCTTTTCATACATCCACACCCAACAGAAAATCTACGGTGGAATCTAGAAACTGCTCGAGTCATCCCAGGCAAGTATCTGTTCCAGACTAGGAGGATGAGTGGTTTCTCCTTCAGCTCCAGCCTCCACCAACTGAGAAAACCACCACTTCATCCGCATGTGATCTCCCCCTGATATGGGGCACAAATCATGTTCTGCTACTGCCAGAGACTCCAAACCCTCTTGCAAGTATGCTGAATCTTGGCTGCGTGACTGGAAACCTTGGGAAGAAGCCAATCACCCAGGTGACATTTTTGCATCGGTCTGGTTGCGAGGACAGAGAGGGGACTGGCCTGTGCAGTAGTGTTTTCCATGTTCCTGTTCTAACTCAGGTGGGCAGGAGAGAACCACTCCAAGAAGATCAAGCGTAACTTTCTCTGTCCTCAAGGCTCTTGCAGCTTTTCATTTTGTGAACCTATTGAGGACTAGGCTTTTCACAATCTCCTCTTTCCAACATCTCTTGGTCGCTTTTGGATAGAAGGAAGAGAAGCACTACTTTCGTCTCCAGCTACCACAGCTGGAGGCATTTGCAGCCCTTGTGCTACAGAATCTGACTTTCCTCCCCTAATTACCTCTCATTTCTCTACTTCTAATTTACTTGTTTTGTTGAGTTGAAATTCTCGAGGGCAGCATGGCATTGTGACTACAGCACCCATCAGAGACCGCAGAATGCAGCTATAAAATACAACAACATTAGTAATACCTCTCTCAGATTGCTCACTGCTACGCCACCACGACAAAAGACATTTGGAAATGCTTATCAATAACATTGATTACAGCCCAGATGCTTAGGCTAGGTAAGTATTCTCTCGTGCTCATAAAAGCTGCCTGCAAATGAGACTCTTGCTCTAGCAGGACTCAAGTTGTTTTAGATGACTTCGGGCCAAAGGCAAATTGGTTTGATTAACACCCTACCCATATGGGGCCGTAAGCTGAAGAGCAGAAGGAAGCTCTTGCGGGAAAGGAAGAGAACAGAAAAGCCTGGTCCTGAGCCGGCTGTTTCCAAACCTGTTTACTTAACTATTAGCAAGGGTGGCTTCTCTTTAATTTATTTACATAGAATGTTTCTGTAACCATCTGCTCTTAAGCTAAACGAAAAATTATCATCTTTCTCTTGCCGCTGCAGAGACTCCCTTGGATGTTCTTAATAACACAAAAAAATCTATCATTTTAATGCAGACAGGTTGGCTAATAAAAATGATCTGTACCATTAGTAATTATGCCACAAATACAATGCAAACAAGCAGCCTTTCCCTGAAGAGGCCAAGCATAAAACATCTCTCTCACCAACCAGGGGCCAGAGACAACCGCACAGCAGTGGGACTTTGCTTCTCACTTCTCTACCAAAGAGCAGAAAAAGAAAGAGAAGGGCAATTATAATTAAGTTAAGATTACTCAGCTCTTTACCAAGCTTCAGGTGCTTCAGTCGAACCTGCCTGCGCCCCATTTTCCTAGGGAGCTTTTCTCCAGACTACTGATACAAAGCCATATTCCTGAAGAGGACTGTCTTGGTTTACGAGCTTCTACAGTTCTCACAATGTCAGAACCCTTTAAGGCTCTGATATATCCACCTTTGCTGTGAAATGAGCTGATACGGCTAGTCTCAGTTAGCAGATAGGAAACTGAGGCAGAAAGCAACTAAAAGTAACAGCAAAGATGATGGAAGAAAGCAGTGAAGCAAGAAAATTAATTCAAGCCATGAAACCATTACCGAGCAATTGAAAACATCACTTTAGGTAGGGCCTACTTAAAAAAAGCTCTACCACGGGCAGTTTGCTAACAAATGGAAGGACAGCACTATTGGCCCACGTGTTGCCTGTTACCATCTCAGTGCAGCTGGCACTGGACTAGCTGGCGTGATACCTAGATGTTGTTTCTCATCAACTGCTGCTCCCTTCTATGAACGGCAGCAAATCACTTAACCTCTGTGACTCAGTTTCCTCCCACAAAAAAAGCAATAAAATGCTTAGACGTTCAGGGATGAATGAAAGGAAAACAAACCAAAGCAACACAGAAGGAAATGTTGTTTTCTTCAAACAAGTGCTAAGGGAAAAGGAGCAGGGTTACGTCTCAAATTATATCAATAAAATATGAACATACCTCTTTACTAAATAATTCAATTGATAAAGAAATGTGTGTAAAGAAAGATAATCGATGTCTGGGGGATTTTCAAACACGTCTGTAGAGAGACGAGCATTGTAAGAAATGAAATGTGAAGAAATTGGAAGGCCAGTACATGCCACGAATTCCTGGAGCCCAGAGGTCTGGCAACTTGCATGTGCTGCATGAAGAAACAGGAGCGCCTGCCCTGGCAGCAGCGGCTGGGCAGAGGGTGCCGAAGGGCCACTCACGGGAGCACACTTACAGAAGCCGAAGATTTAATCCCAATTTGGCCAACTTGTCTGTTGATGTTAATCTCCTTTGCTTCTGTTTCTCAGCCCATAAAATGGGGCTAAGGGCAGGTCTGTTGTGGGATGCTGGGATGGTTCACGCTTGCATATCATTTCAAAAGGTAAAGATGCACAAAGGAGGGCAACTCTTTGCTAGGCAGGTAAGAACAGCAAACAACTGAAGGTAACAGGCAGGCATGAATTGACTCCTCTGTGAAGGTACTGCAGGAAAGCACCAAAGCTGGTGCATCACAGGACAGATCGTGCAAAACAAAACCAGCAACTGCCTGAGCTACAGCAGAGGAAGCAATCCACGAGGAGGGAGCTGTAGCCGTGGCCGTACGCCAGTCCCAGAACCGCAGGGAAATATAGGAGCTTTACCAGCTGATGTTTTATACTGAGGTTAGAGATGCATATAGATCGTTGACGTGGATGATATCTCACTCATGAAGGGGACTATTAAGGGTAAGCCAAGCTATTTTTAAAAACAACTCTGAATAGTTGGAGAGCTGATCTTGGCTTGCACCTGGGCAGGGCTGCTAGGGAAGATTGACGACTGGTGCATAGGGATCAGATACTTCAGTTGCACTCGTACCTACACAGAGGCTGCAAGCTGCAAAGCTGAAACTGGTTCAGGGAAGCTATCAGATTCCCGAGCCCCGTGCCCGAGTCTGTCCGGGTTTGAGAGTGACAGGCCACAGGGAGATGGCGGGGGAAGCAAGGGGAAAGGGAGGCTCTTGTGCTACATCAGATAGCAGTTGCTTACCCCCCCACCTCATCACCATTTTTGCCTTGTATTGTTTCATGGCCTATTAATATTCATAAGAGCTTTTCTATTGTGTTTGCACTTTTCTATCATGCTCGCAGGCCTGATCGCTACTTGCCTTAATAGGATGCAAACCTTATGAAATCAGATCTTATTAGCAAAACTCCATCAGATGCCCTCAGCAGCGCAGTACCTCAGTCCCCACTCCTGCTAAAGTGAAAGGGAAGCCTTTCACGCTGTTGACATCTGTAGAGCTCTTAATCTAATACGACATTTCAATCTTAAGAGCAGAAATGAATAGGAGTAAAACACAGTACGGAAAATGCTGCTGAACACTGCTGAGTCAAGCCCCAAAGCATCACAGCCAAAAGATGCAAAAGACCTTGAAATAAAGTTTCTAATCCTGGCTTGCAATAAACCTGACTGAACAAAGGTGCTGGTTCATTAACATCTTTAGCTCACTGATGGGAGACTGCTGACTTACCCCCAAATGAGTTCCTCCAAACCCTCTGTCCTAAAGTACAAATCTCTTGGCCTTCTCCCACACGACAGCAATGCTGTCATGGTGCACAACTTCACGCCCGGGGGCTTCACACAGACAATATTGAAGGGAATGAGCAAGAAAAGGCAGTGCTGTGAAGTGGTGACCTCATCCACCATCTCTGCTCCTTGCCCCTGCTCACCTTTTAAACCCCTGACTTGACCAACGCGCATGCATTTTCATCTCTTGGTCTCACAGAGCCAAGACAGGAGAACGAGATTGGAGCCTGGAATGAAGCACCAATGAGGATGCTCTGCACTCCTAGAACACGTGCCTTAACTCCTGCCTTATGTCTGCTTCATATATCATCACTGGTGATAAAGATTTTTCCAGATCCCAGGTGAAGTCTGTGCCTCTGGCAGAAAGAAAAATCATTTTTGGAGTTGGAAAGTGAACTGATTTTAGTTTGTAAGTCAGCGAGTGAAAATAAATACAAAACGTACGGTGTCACATTCCCACTCAGACATTTTCCCAAGCAGAAAGTACATTAACACATTAATTTTAAAAGAATTTCCAGCTGCAATAGCTAACAAGGACATTAACAGCAGGCTCTTACTGAATAAGAGCTGCTCAAGTCTTGACCCTGAACTGCCCAAATCCTTTCTGCTTAATTAATGACCTTCATTCTGTATCAACAATAACTGACAGCAATTTGATGGAAAATTGCTGACCTAATATTCAGGACACTTTACCAGTCAGGTTTGATACAGAATGGTTCTGTGGTGTATATCTCCTGCTCTTAATACATGGGAGCACGAACTCTTGCCAAAGATCACATCTTATTCTTGGCAGACGGTTGAGAAAATGAGGCTAGGCCCATATGGACCCAAATTACTGAGAGCAGAGTTGGGATTTAATCATAGCCTTACTTGTCGTGGAGAGGTGAAGAGCTGTTTCAAATCACCCACATTACCAAAAGGTCCTGAGTGCAAGGACTCAGGAGTATCTTATCTTTAGTTATTTCTAATTTCAGGGCTTTAAAATTTCCTTTTTATTTTTTTTAACCTGTTGTGTGAACATCAAGGGAAAGAAGTAGTCTGTTGCTATTATTATCTATTCATACTTACACCAAGGAAATTCAGCCATATCATAAGACCATTAACTCTGACTACAAGGATTCTTCCAAGTGTATTTGATAGGATTAAAGGGAACTGGCACTGGGACCAAAGGATAGATGCAAAGTTTCAAAAGAACACTCAGACATTTAGATTTTCAAATTATGGTACAAGGTGCATGCTGGAATTTATAGCCAGTTGAAACTGCTAAAGTTAGCCAGACACGAATGGATTATTGTATCGACTAAGACTTTGTACAAGGGTAGCACCCCAATTCAGCATCCCAATTTATAAGGTCAGCAGGGACAGTGGATTCTGACATGTAAGAAGGTTTTAGGAACACTGTTCTTCTCTCAGCTTAATTGACACTTTCTCTGAATCAAGATATGTCTGATTAATTTGCAGACCTCACAAAAGGTTTCTACAAAACACGGGAATAGATTCTCCACCTCTGGAGCAGAATTACAGGATACTGCAGCACCTGCTACCTCAGGTTGTATGTGCAGTACACTGAAATCATCATCCCAGCAGAGTATGATAAAGAATGCCCTCTGGATCCCAAATATCTTAAACAAATGCAAGCTTCCCCAAGCCTTTCAATCAGTGTCACAGATACATAAACCCACCCCTTGATAGCATGTGTCAGTCATTACTTGTGTAGTGCCTGGACAAATAGATGCATTGTGCTTTCCCTGCTGTATTCAACTAAAACTTTAAGAAACCTCGCTCCTCAAGCTGTGCCAAGATCATTTAGGTTGTTGGTGCGCAAACAAGGAGGTAAACAACAGCAACCACAAAAAAAATCATGTTAATTTCAAGCTCCATTAGAAATGCAGAGTTTGGCAGCAAGAAAAATCAATGTTTGTCCAGTGGAAAAAAATAAACAACCAGCACTGATAGGGACAAACGGGCTGTTTTCAAGTTTCTAAGAGGACGTAAAAATCTTGGTACTCAATATCCTCTGAACTGGGGGAAAATTATTTTCTTATCACAGAGGCTATTTGATTCTGACACAGGGAGTATTTTGATGCGAATTATCCAGCCCCAGATACTGTCTGGCAATGCTTTCCTTCTTTGTACATCTGATCAGCTCTGACACTAGGACCAATTGATTTCCTTTTTTCTTTTTTTCCTCCATAAAGATGTCGTCAATTCTGGTTTGTTCTGATGAACTCCACAAACACTACACCAGATACATACAGATCTCCCAGGGCTGACTTCCAGTTTAGCTGTGCTGGATAACAAGCAGAAAAACCATCATTCTTAGGTGTTATTAGTTGTCTGGGATAAGACTTATTCACTGTGACAAGAAAAAAAAAAATCTAAAAAAAGTATTGGAGGGCTGACCTTTCAGCAGTGCCTGGACTGAGGCCAGTTTGAGCAAGAAAAATCCTCCCTGGCCTCATTTAGGAAAGCAGCCTTGTGAAGTTTCTGAGAAATAGCAGGTCCCCCTTAGACCCACAGTTTGTTCATCTTTAGGAAAAATCAGTCATTTACTACCACGACTATGTTAATTTGTTTAAATGCAGCAAACCTCTAAAGCTCTGGGCCCTCCCAAAGCACCAGCGTGCGTTAGGCTACACTGCATCTACAAATGCACCAAACACCGGGGCTGCTGCCTGATGGGAAAATCCCAAACTTGCACTCCCTGGCAGCCTGCTTGTACGCTGCAGGCCAAACCCTGCCCTTGGCTATGGAAACTCAGGAGGCCCCTCTCCCTTTTTAATGGGCTCGGCATGACCAGGAGCCTGCCCCTGCGGCAGAATTCAGCTCCAAGGGGTTGCCTGGAGCATGGTGACTGAACCACCCCCCCTGCAGCTGCCATCCTGAGCACTTATTTTTCCTGATAGAAGTGCTAGAATATCCTCCTGCCTGGGGGCAAGGGGGTGGGTGGGTGGGGGGAGACAGGCAAGACAAAAAGCCTAAACTACTCTGTTTAAAATAAAAAAGGTATTATCATTTTTGTACCCTTTGCTGGACATTATCAGTCCCCTGCTAGCACAGTCCAGCATAGATAAAGAGATAACTATATATTACGTGAGGAAGGGAAAATATAGAGGGTACAGCGAGAGAAGATCTGTGACATTAGCTGCATTCTCCTGTCAATGGCTGAAGTTGAACCCTTCTTGCCTGCAGGTATTGCTACAGGAGTGTGAAGACAGGAGTTCAGAAAGAGATGAAATCTAGCTCTTCTGCACAGCAGTTCTAATGGGAAGAGAGACCTCCCTTCCAAAAAGCGAGAAATATTTCCCATTTGTTCCCAACAGATTGTCTGCTTTCACTGTCAAGAATGAAAAATATCCCAGAGAAGATCAGAGCATCCATTTAGCGGAGACTACACATTAAAGGACTCACACCAGAGAGGCCTAACATCGTCCTCTGGCAGGTGCTCCCCAGTTTTCTAGGAGAAGTATCAGATCACGTGTCAGCTCTTAACCAACTGAAAGATCTCAAGCAAAACGGAACTTTTGGAAATCAGAGAGCCGAGATCAAAATGAAATGCACCAACACTTGGAGTTAAAGCCCGTCTCTAAGTGCTGGAGGGTTTCTCACCTTGCATCTCTCAGTTAAGAGGAGGAACGCTGCTGGTACTGAAAAGGCCAACACCTGACAGTGAAATGCGTAAGCCAAGTCAGAATGGCTCACTTCCAGATTTAAGGTACAGCATTGGGATGGGTAAGCTTCCCCCTCCACTTAGAAAGCTAATTAGTTGCTTTGCAGCTTGACTTCCTGCACATTTTTACATGAGCTACAGCAAAAGTGAAAATGCTCAGTCTCCAACGTAGACAAATCCAACTGGGATATCAAGGAGAAAGCATATGCTAACACGTGCGAGGGAACTAGTGAAGTCTCAGATTATATCGATAATCAAATAGACAAACAGCTTTGCAAGCTTTACCAGCAGATAAGAATGATGTACACTTCAACAGCGATGCAGCATCTATTACACACGATCAATTAAAGAGAAGACCAGGTGGTTCTGGTGAGGGAGGGTAGGGTCCGTAGCTGTACAGATTCAGCAGCTCTTGCTTCAGAGAACAAGCACAGCTGTGTGTCAATTCATTCACGAATTCAGACGCACCAATTTAGGCTAAGTCTGTCTTTAATTTATAACTTTTTCCATTTTTCACAGCCCTCTGGGGCTGTTAATTCATTTGTTTCTTCCCTAGATTTCATGGTGTCTGTAGAACGTGTATCAAGGGATGGAAAACCAGTCCAAATATATTACCCAGGCAGCAAAGGGGGGTGAAGACACCTTCGGTAGGAAGTCGTTTTTTTTCCCCAATGAAAAGACTTATTTTTCTTTCATCTAAAATAGCTAGATGTAAGGTTCAAAGGTGATTTTTCATTATAAAGCTCTATTTCCAGGGCCTAACAATTCCTCAAAATATTAACCTCTCATATTCAAATTCCGCAGGCCTGCACTTTCTTAAAAGACATTAGTTTCTTGGGACGTTTGATCAAATTGCTTCTGACCTTTTGTAGTGTGCTAAGAAGCAGGGAGGAAAGCAAGAGGGAGAAGGACATCCAGGGACGGATATGCAGAACAGGAAAAATTCCCATAGAAGAAGAATTCTTGTTAGCCTATTCTTGAACAGCTCCATAGTCAAAAGGTTTTGAAGTTGAAATGGGCACGGAAATATTTCTGCCTGAAGAATTTCAAAGAATAATCCCGGAAGGGTTCCTTGGGCATGGCCTGACTCCAACGGGAATTAGTTTTCATTTGACCCAATTATACATGTTTAAAAAGCACATGCTGAGTATGCCTGTGGGGTTTTCTGGTAAGCTCATTAAGGAGTCGATTTTGTCCTGCATTGAGTGCTCTACCTCAGTCCTGAAAAATGCTTCATAAAACCATGAGACTCATAGAAGTTCATGGGACGCTGCATATTGCTTAAAATTAAGCAGGTGTCTATGTGCTTTGCTGGATCAGACTTGAGCTGTGGTTTTCCATGAATTCAGTCTGTGCTCCCAGAATGGCTTTCTAACAGAGATCCCAATCTCTCAGAAATTTTGCAGATTTAGTATAGTTATCTTAACCAACTTTGCAGACCCATTCAAAGTAATCCAGAGCCTCCCAACTGTTCTGGCATCACAGACTGAAAAGCACTGGGCCAGGACATGCAGTCAAACTGGTCCCAAGCTATTTAATGAAATTATTATTATTGTTGTTGTTGTTGTTATTATTATTAATAATAATAATACCACCACCTCCCCAAGTGTGTTGAAATGGACATTTTCTGAAAAAATATTAAATTGAGATGAAGCTCTGCTTCAAATCAAGTTCAATTTAAAATTCTTCAGCACAGCAGAAAAGACGGAACCGGGAAGCATTGCTTTGCTCAACAGGAAACATTCTAGTTTATCCAAAATAAAACATGCCTTTTATCGTGCTTGTTAGAAGAAAACAAAAGTTATGAAAATGAATGATTGGATTCACAAAGCCGGTGGTGCATTTAGTTTTTATGTAATAGCTCAGAGGCGAGAGCATTCACCAAGGATAGAAGAAACCTAGGCTTAATGGCCCTAAAGATTCCAATTTTTATCTCCAAATTGCTTGTGGAGTACTATATACTTAGGCTATTCTGTATTTTGAGATGGACTTCTTTTAGTGTTTTCTTCTATGCAAAAATAATTAACCATGCAGTGGAGCGAGAAGTGGAATTAAAGCACTCTCCCTGCCAGCTCAGCATTCACACTATCAGGGTCAGGATTTCCATCAGGACCTTCACAAGACTGCGAGAAGCACAACTAAAGGCATCAGCCTCTAGCTTGTTGGAAAAGGAGCTTTCTTAAGGGATGGAAAGCTTCCTGACCTGAAAGGATGGACTTGCATCTATTTCTCCTATTTTCTCCACGAGCGCTTAAGCTAGAGTCGTAGACAGGTAGGATATGATCAAGATGATAATTTCTTTTGATATCTCCCCCACACTCCCCTGCTGCTTCCTCACTGGACATTACTAGAAAATGCTGGTTTAAATGAGCAAATGGTTAAGTAATTACCTCCCACCCCTCTCCTCAAATATACTTACATTACAAAAAATGTTGCCAAGCTCAACTATGTATGAGAAGTAACTGCAATTAAAAGAACATAATTTAAATTTTAGTATAAGCAGACTGACCTTAACAGACCACAGATCGACTTTATTTGCCTGGGGGAAGAGGGAAAGTTGAATCACCCATAGGGATAATGCAAGATTGCAGATATAGATCCCTATTTATTTACCTTAGTCCCTAAATTACAGCTAAGGAGTACTGCACTGGGCATATGTACAAACGGTCAAATCAGGTTCATCATTACCTGCCTCAGCTCCGGGAAAGAACATGTCTAATAAGGTTACTTGCAAAATTATTGGTGTAAATGATTTACTGAGAATGTCTGTAAAAGTTCTAATTCAGACACATTGTGATAATGAAAACCGGGAAATCTAGAGCAAGAAAATTAAAATCCTACAAATGTTTCTAAACTTGCATACAAATTATCATATTCCATTACAGTGTATTATTTGAGAACTATTGTCATAGTATTATTAAATATAATATTGTAATGCAAATGCAGCAAAAAGCAGAGATAGGATTTCTCTGCAAAAACTGATGATACGCATTTTCTTATTTTTGCACACTTTCTCTTGCATCCTTAATGCTGTCCTAGAGGATACTTCCTCTTCAACTGTATACAGTCCTGTACTCTATTGATCCATGGTGAGACACAGCCTATCAAGTTCAAACTCAATATAAACTGCCCATACCAGAAACCTACAAGTCTTTGAAAACACGGCAAATAAAGGAACTGCTGCTAGACCCCAGACTGCTGCAATACTGAGAGCTTCCAAGCCATCTGCTGAGATGGTTCCTAATGCATTTTCATCCCAGGCGGGAAAAAACCATGGCTAGATGAATAAAACACTGATGCCCACATTCAAACTCCTCCTGTGCTGGCAACAACTGTCACTAAAGGAGAAGCTGGAGGAAGAGGAAGCCCATTGCGTAAATCCACTTGCTGCAAGCACCAAACGGTCCAAATCCTCTGTGGACCATGAAACAGACAAATGAATATTTGATATAAATATAATTTGAGAAAATCAAAGCCCAGCTAAGCTTAGCAGTTAAATATACTGGTTATTTGACCTGTCAGAGGAATAAATCTGCAGCATGCACCAATTACATCCAGACTGTGATGTGAAAAAACTCCCAAACCAGTTCCTGAGGAAGCAATATAAACCTTTAACATGAAAAAATTTACAGTACGCCAGGACATTGCATTTTAGGGGTCACTGTTGTTGTAGTTTAATTGCTTGCCCTGTAAGTACTGCCCAGACATTGTGTTACACTGATGTACTATTCTACTCCATGAGCTAAGGTCCTGCCAAGCTTAGAGCAATCTTTCAGAAGAATCCAGCCATTAGATTTCGTCCTCAGGATGTCTTTGAAAAGAATGATGTAAGGCTAAACACAAAAATTGGGCATTAAGGAGTAGGAGCACTATGAAAAATGCACTACAGCATGAAGCAACTCATAGAGGATTTTGTACAGACTTCAGTAAAAAATGGGATTTTGTCTGGTTATTTCTTTGTAAAGGAGTAGCAGAAGGGGGAAGAAACGTGAAATGTAAAAGAAAAATGAAGGTTCTTTAATGACATTTGGAAATCAGTGGACAGCAGGCAAACAATTCCACCTCTCTTATCAGTTACATGGCTGTCAAGACCTGCATGGTCCTACCCTTGCTCTCCAGCCATGTGACTTCAAGGAAGGGATGGAGACCTGATAAGCAAGAGCTAGCTGAACAAACCCATGTGCTGAAGACTTGCTAATGCCATTACTATCATCAGCTTTTTCCTGTGTTTACTCCGGACATTTTCTCTCCCCTTGCTCTGCCTCCTGCTTCATTTTACCTGCTCCTACTCCATGGCACCTCTTTATGAAGACCTGCTCCCACAGGTACTGTGAGCAAATTCTGCCCAATGCACCACCACCAAAAGACAGGCAAACAATGAGTCCTCTAGGCAGTGCAACCTTGCACAGCATCACCTTGCACAGCATCTCTCTTCCTCTGGACTTCTGTAAACTTTCTGGAGCAGAGATCTTCATTTATTTGTCATGTCCAATACTGAGAGAGAGGAAGAGAAGATCTAAAGAAGCAACTTCCATCTAGTTTCCTGACAGTCACTGAAATAATGAACAGTACTAAAGCTGATTCATGGTAGGAGATGCAGAGCAGAAGGCTCATACAATTACCGTGTAAGCCCAGGTCTGAAGACAAGAATGCAGAACTGTCTGTGGAAAGCACAGGAGGAGCTCTGAGATGAAACCTGTTCACTGGTTCGAAACGTGTCCCCAGAGGTATTGTCTTGCTCTCAGAAGTTACAAAGGAGAAGGGAGCAGGGAAGAAACAAAAAAGAAACCACATAAAGAAAATCCAGAAGGGAGGAAAAAAAAATCCCCAGCAAAGTTTCCTCAGGATTTTTGCAGCTACCGTCTGGTTTGAAATGGAGGGCTTAATTCCACAATCTGACAAGTACGACACATTTTATAAGGAGGAACAGGAAGGGAAGATAGTTTGTCATCATGGTAAGAACTGAGGCGAGTATGCTGTTAGCCTGTGAGCCAGACACAGAATTAACATCTCATGAGTGAATCATGCTATACAGACTGACAATCTGACAAACCTAACCTAAGCTACACCAAGAAATCAAGTCTTTAGAACTACCTAGTCCTTCATCTTAATCAGCACCTGTGTCAGGCACCTCTTCGTCCCAGACACAGGCTGTTTATGCAGTTACAGTCTTGGGGCCCACACTGGCGAAGCACAGGGGATAGTCATTTTGAAACAAGACAGGCAAAAATCGTGCGGCCTGGGCTGTCTGAACACATTTGGTTGGTATCTCTGTCAGAGATGGTTGTGTGACATGTCAATACAGACTTTCCAATGCTTGTGCATTAGGCCCCATATGTGTTCTGATAGGAAAGATCTTAAAAAGCATGGGGACGGCGGGGAGAGGAGTGTCTGAATAAGAGACAGACCCAGACAGACGAACAAAATCCTTACATTACCACTTGTCCCTGAATTAAGCCTAGCCTGAGAAGAAGAGTCATGTACTGGAGATTAGATCCACTAGAAATAAGAACCATTACAGTTCGTGCATTAAAGGGACCAGGCAGCACCTGCGACCAGAAGCCAGAGCTTATAAATTCTGCATTTCCATGCTTGTAGTACCAGAGGAAAAAGCAACATTATGGATACAACTGAATCATACTATTTTGATGATTCACTTGCAACAACCTCAGGGCACGATAAAAAATTGTGGCTTCCACGGTCTGTTGTCTCATAAGGGCTGAAATTTCAGACAGCCACGACTCAAGAGTTCAGATGCATCACTAATGCATCACTTGTCCATTGCTGTCAGCATGGGGAGGGGAAGACGAAGAAAGTAAGTGTAAAAGAGTTACGCATTTGGGCTTTGTAAGGTGAAGAAGGTGGAGATATTCTAACACATGCATCACTGAGCTATACTATACGACAGCACGTACAGGTCCTTGGGTCAAAACACTTTCCCAAACACCTGGAAAAAGTGTTGCTCTAAGAGCCTCAGCACAGATGAGGGCTCAGAGGGGAACAGAAAAGATAGTATAAGCACAGTATTCAAGGTAACAAAAAGTTCAGATGTCTCTTTACACAGCCAGCCAGGTTTTCTTTCAGCACTGAAAGTGACATTACACCACTGGGGACTAAAAACATCCTGCAGACCCACCGTTCTGATCCCTGGCCAGGCATCACGTCTTTGCACTGGGTGACAGCAAATCTCAAGCAGACCTATGCAAAGAACTTTCAGCCCATAATTTGATACATCTGGTCTTCCTCCTTTTTCCTCCAAGCACAAGTTGTCAGGAGGCTGGCTGCAAAAATCTCGATCTACTTTAAAGTAGTTGTGAATGCTTTCCACAGCCTGTTCTTGTTCTACATGCAAGTACCGTGCCAGTGTGGTGGGTTTCCAACTGTATTCCTGAAGAGAGATGGGTCATTTGTCTTGTGACTGTGCGTCTCCAGAGTTGCTGGCAGCAGAAGGGGGATGCAGTGAAGAGAGGGAGCTGGTTTGGGAACAGGGATGGAGAAACAGAGCTGCCATGAAAAGGGCTGTGGGAGGAAGGCACAGAGAAGGGAAAAAGGAACTTGTGACTTCCAGAAGTAGCAGAATTTGGCCAAAACTTTCTGCAAGAGCTCCAGGGGCAGGACTCAATCATAATAATAATTTTCCAGGATACAGCATTTTTCCTTTGCTCTTCGGGGAAGCTTTGCCTTCTGTTTTCTGAGTTCACCTTTTTGTTAGCTGGAGTTTTCTTGGACAGCTGCAGCTGTGCAGTCCTTGAGCTGCCCCTGACACAGCCACCTCCTCCCACGCACATCTCTCCTGCTCTGCTTCTGTGGAAGGTTCCCAACAATGTCTTCCTGAGAAGACATTCCCCAAGATCATGTTTTCCCAAGTTGAGAATAGTGACACAAGTGATTATCAAACAGTTCAGTAGGATGTGGAGTTTGGGGTGGGGGACGAAGAGGCAGACGAAAGAAAAGGTTTTGGATGTGGATGCAATTTCCAATATGAAAACAAATAAATTCTGAGCTTAACTATTCAATACACAATTCAAAACTCATGTTCCTTGAACATGTAACTTAAACATTACCTTTTGTAGAAGGGCTGACAAAGCTTGAGTGCTCTGAAACCCTCCAAATGCCAATGAGAATGACAAAGTCACTCTTGAATTAGAATGTGCACTCATGCAATGTGGCTCATACCACAGAATAACTGAGGAATATAATTTTTCTCATACTCCCTGCTTGGTACCTCTTTAAAAGGGAAGAAAGTGGTCTTTACTGAGGAGTTGGGTTTGCACTAAATTCATATGATAAAGCAAATTCTAGGCATTTGGCCTTCTATCTTAGAGTAACTTGGTATTACTAAGCAATAACTCTTTGAAAGCACAGCATCCTAAGTGAAAACAAACAGCTGAGAAATGCAAGGCATCCAGAAGTTAATTTCTCTAAGTAACAGAGAAGTAGAATCCACCTACATTTCTGACATCTTCTGTTGGTACGTTTTCTAGATGAGCAATTCATGACACTGAAGAAATGAGAGCATTAGAATGTGAAATGAAGGGCGATGGATGGAGACCGCAGCAAAGAAAATGCTAAATCATGATTTGAGCTATAGATCTGCAATTCTGGGGAACACGGCTTCTTCTGCCTCCACCGGATAGACCACAGCTTTCCAATTACATCCCTCTGTATTCTTCTGTTGTGAAATTAAACCAAGGATGTAGCTATCATGAAGGAACTATGATCAAGAAGGAATTAAGAAGTCCTAAATATGCTACTGTATAAATCAATGAAGAGTGCACATCCAGAATACTATGCACAATTACAGTTTTTCCACCTTGAAAAGGACATAATAGAACTAGAGAAAATAATAAAAAGGATTACAACGATGTTGCAATGCTGTTGGTTGAGAGGTATATAGCAGCTTCCAAATGAGAAAGAAAGAAATAGTTTAGGTCTCTGCAGCTTGGAAAAGATATGACTGAGGATGAATGTGAAAAAAAGCTTTAAAACCATGAATGGCATACAGAATTTGAATAGCGAATGATTATTCATTATTTTTTGTACCACAGGAACTAGGAGGCAGTCAGTAAAATGATCAAGCAGCAGGTTTAAAACAAATGAAAGAAAGGATTTTTCAGACAACACACACTCGAACAGTGGAAATTAAACTGCCACGGATTTCTGTGGAGGTCAAAAGTATAAATGGCTCCAAATGTGATTAGATAAATTCATGGAGGACAGGTCTATCAGTGGCTATCAAACATGATGGTTCAGATGGACTCTTTGGCTCAGGAAATGCCTAAAACGCAGATTGCTAGAAGCTAGAGAGATATATTGGGGAAGAATCACCCCAAACCTCCTCTAGCAGTGGAATGGGAAACACACACTAACACTTGAAAGTCTCAAAAATGTTTCACTCCAAAGGCAAATCTGACCACCACCCTGGGCAGATACACCACGGCCTGCGGAATGGCATGCCTCGTATCACAGATCACCTTGAGAGTGCCAACTAAAAGAGATTTAAGGAGAGGATAAACCAATTTTACTGTATTACAGAACAAAGGCAATTATTTGGATTATACAACTGAGAAGAAAAACAGGTGCCGTATTTCCGAAGGAGCTCTGCTGTAGACTTTCATTGCTTCCTTGAATCTTGGGAGTGTCTGTTTTGTGTGATGACTCTCAGTCTTTTGGGGAAATGAGGAAAATAACAAAGTGAATTAATATCTACTTGAAATGTAATACTGAGTTTCTATTCTGGATTCTGTCCAATGCTTCCTCTCGCATTAAGGTGTAGAGGGCGAGTCCAGTAACAATTCATTATTGAGTATTATTTTGGAAAACTAAGTCGGAGATGCTTCCTAGGCACTAGGGCAGAGGGCATGAATTCACAATGCAATATGGTGTCCCATGTATCCAAATTATCACTTAGAAGTATAGTCTTACTAAACACCTAGAAGTGTAGTTGTTTTCTCTGAGAGCAAGGACACCTGATGATATCAAAGACATCTGATGTTTCTTCCCTATTCCTCATTCACTCTTTAATACAGGTAAATACACTATCCTGAGGCCAGTTATTTGACATGCAGGAGGAAGGCAAAGGAAACGACCCTAAATTCATCTGGGGACAAGTTCACCTTTGGTTGTCAGAGAGTTTTCAGACGCAGTGATTTCTTATGACTTACTACAGGCTTGGATTATCACAGATTTGGTTGCTTCCCTACACAACAGAATCCTCTTTTTGATTTCACAGAAACGTACAAGTCACATAGCATAAAACATATACATCCTGTAATAATTTTCTGATAATCTTATGACCTCTAACAGGGTGCAAGATGCAACTAGATGCTACGCATCACATCAATATTGCTAATGACTAACTTGACAACAGAGGGTTTATACATAATCACCTTTTTCCTGCAAAACAAGTGAAATATCCCATGCTCACCTAGGAGTATTTCTCAGCTGTTCAAAGCATTTTGGGGTTGACTATGTTACACTTAAGTGTTTCACCACTACTATCATAGATTCAGAGAAAAGTTCACATAACGTCTTATTACTGTTCCGCACGACATCCTGGTCTCTAAATTGGAGAGACATGGATGTGACAGATGGACCACTTGGTGGATAAGGAACTGGCTGGATGGTTGCACTCAAAGGCTCGATGTCCAAGTGGCAAGCAGTGATGAGTGGTGTTCCTCAGGGGTCAGTACTGGGACTGGTACTATTTAACATCTTTGTTGGCGACATGGGTGGTGGGATTGAGTGCACCCTCAGCAAGTTTGCTGATGACACCGAGCTGTGTGGTGTGGTCGACACACTGGAGGGAAGGTATGCCATCCAGAGGGACCTGGACAGGCTTGAGCGGTGGGTCTGTGCAAACCTCATGAAGTTCAGCAAGGCCAAGTGCAAGGTCCTGCACATGGGTTGGGGCAATCCCAAGCACAAATACAGGCTGGGGAGAGAATGGATTGAGAGCAGCCCTGAGGAGAGGGACTTGGGGGTGTTGGTGGATGAGAAGCTCAACATGAGCTGGCAATGTGCACTTGCAGCCCAGAAGGCCAACCATATCCTGGGCTGTATCAAAAGAAGTGTGGCCAGCAGNCCTATGGCAAGGGGGGCTGGAACTAGATGATCTTTAAGGTCCCTTCCAACCTAAGCCATTCTATGATTCTATGATCACACTTCTGATTTTCAGCTCACCTCTGGCAGCACAGAGAGACCAAACATCATACACAGCCAAGACAAAAGACAATTTAAGAAAGGGGGTGTCTGTCCCGTGCAGAACGTGTTCAAGCCCTGCCTGTCCAATGGAGGGGCAACCCCATAAAAAGTAATCTGTGTAAAGCATCAGAATAACAACTCAATTATTTGACCAAAGTGAGGAGACTGGGTCTTACCCGCTATATTTTTACTTACGTACATGTGCATCATTTCCTGCTGCAACTTGCCATTGATATATCCTTATTTTGCTTATTTTAATTCCTACATTCAAAATGTTACTAGCCATCACTTCCCGACAGTCATGTCACACTGAAAAAGGCCAGTGACTCCCAGACACTAACTTTTTTTCCAGCACATTAGGTATGTATAAAATCCTTTCAGGCCCAGTGTCTATGAAGACAATGTTCTTCAGGTTTCCATGGCTTCCCTGAAAGGCCCTTAGGACTGTCTGTGCCATGTCACGGTTCCCAGTCACTGCAATGCAGGGTTGTTCCATCTCGAACCTCATCTCCTCCAGGCCAGCATCTGTTTCTCATCCTTCAGTCTTCTGCACTCTAGCTTCTTAAGGCACTTGTAAATTCTTGATTTTATGCCTGCATCCCCAGTTCCAGAGTGACTGGGATCCAGCACAGTCTCACCAAGGGGGCAGACAGTTCAGCAACCAGAAGCCTGAAGATCTAATGCCAGGACTTCTTTGAATATCAATGGGGCTCAGAATTCATTTAGTGCTCTTGCCCACTATTTCACCCTAAACTTGGATAACCAACATGTAGAAGCCAACCTATGATCTTTGCTTCCTCACCCACTATCTTCCTTATTGCATTCTCACTGAATAGGTTTCCCCTCTGCTTGGACTGCAAGCTCTGCTGGGACAGAAACGGCACCTCTTATATTCTGGGGAAATCTAATACATTTTGCCAACAACAATAGGTTTCAGTGAAAATTAAGCACATGCAGGAGTGTCCTGGTTTGAGGTA
>VYXH01005069.1:146784-161310 GCA_013397275.1 Burhinus bistriatus | reverse complement strand
GCTGGCGTGTGGCGACGCGGAGGGGCGGCTGGAGGCGCTCTTCGGGCGGGTCCGGGCCATCCAGGGCAAGAGCGGCCGCTTCGATGTAAGTCTCGGGGGAGCGGGACGGTGCGCGGGGGAGCGGGGCTGCTCCGCCTGGGGTTCCCGCGGGGGCGGCTGGGGCCGGGGGCCTGCCCGGGGCGACGGTCCTGTCGAAAAGGGTTAAAAAGTCCGTAAAATTGAGGGACCGTGCTGCGGTGGCCAGCTCTGAAGCCACAGCAACGGGAATAGAGACGGTGCCTAAAACAAAAAGCCCGTGAAGGCGGATAACCCGGTCCTGAAGTTGGCCACTGTTCCAGGTGGAGCCCCAGCGGTAGCCTAGTGGTAGCCGATAGGTGCAGGTGTAGCCTCTACCTACCTCAGATAACTTTAATACTAAAAATCATACCTCTAGGAGATTTTATGTGTAAATGTATGACCACCTTAGAATAATGAGCCAGACAGAAGTTGGGACATGCGCAAATGAGTTCTTGTTACAGAATTACAAGTGACCAGTTAGCTATTTTGACGTGATTTTCCCGTGTTACCTTTTTGTATAAAAGACCCTGGGTGTTTCCCAACAGGTGTGCTAGCCTTGCAAATTACTGCCTAGCGCCCATTCCTGCGCAGAACTGGAATAAAACAAATAACTCTGTGTGTCAGTTGGTTTTTGCACACTGAGTAAAGAACACGGATTTGAGACAACAACACGGGTGAAGCTCCTGGGTGGGTTTTGCCTGGAGGGGTGCTGGGGCAGGTGTTGCTGCTGTTGTTGCCCCCCTCCGGGGCCGTGACCCCCCGCCTCGTTCTGCTGGGGTTACCAAGAGGCTGGCAGAGGGGAGCTTTGCAGCCCCCTCAGCCCTCCTCACCCAGCACCAAAGTGTCGGGAGGAGCTGTAACCTGTGGGCAGAGAGTGCGGGAGAGCAACTGTCGCCTTGTCATGTTAAACCCATTAACGTTGCTGTTACGCGTTTGGTACCAGCTGCAGATAAGGGCTACGAAGATGATCAAGGGACTGGATCACCTCTCTGATGAGGAAAGGCTGGGAGACCTGGGTCTGTTTAGCCTGGAGAAGAGAAGACTGAGAGGGGATCTCATCAACGCTTACCCATATCTAAAGGGCGGGTGTCAAGAGGACAGGGCCAGACTCTTTTCAGTGGTGCCCAGCGACAGGACAAGGGGCAACGGGTACAAACTGGAACATGGGAAATTCCGTCTCAACATGAGGAAAAACTTCTTTACTCTGAGGGTGGCAGAGCGCTGGAACAAGCTGCCCAGAGAGGTTGTGGAGTCTCCTTCTCTGGAGATACTCAAAACCTGCCTGGATGCGTTCCTGTCCAGCCTGCTCTGGGTGAAGCTGCTTTGGCAGGGGGGTTGGACTAGATGATCTCCAAAGGTCCCTTCCAACCCCAGCCATTCTGTGAAGGCCAGGTTGGACGGGGCTTTGAGCAGCCTGCTCTTGTGGGAGGTGTCCTTGCCCATGGCAGGGGGGTTGGGACTAGATGGTCTTCAAGGTCCCTTCCAACCTCAACCATTCTGTGATAAACACAGAGGAACCGCTTCACCATACCAAACAAAATGCTGTTGAAGTGATGCATGACACAGTGTTGGCATATCATGAAAAAGGGTAGTGTGTTGTGTCTTTGGTCAAATGGCAACTCTCACTTGTTTTTAGATGCTTTTGTGCGTTGGGAATTTTTTTGGTGCTACTTCAGAGACAGAATGGGCAGAGTATCGCACTGGGGCCAAGAAAGGTAAGGAAGGCATTGTCACTCTGCGTGCTTGTGGTGGCACTATTTCACAACCCTCTTCCCTGTCTCATCACAGTGTGCTTTTGAATTCAGAAGTCACAGTTAAATGGTGTAATGTTAAAGCAGTTAAACTCAAGTAGGAAAACTCCACACAGGAGGGAAAAATGGGTTTGTTTTAAAACAAAACTCACTTCTGTCATGCTCTCAGACTCAGGAGCACAAAGATGCATGTGTCCAAGTGGCCTGCCCACAATTTGGGCATCAAGACCTCTGCCTGGGTCATCTGGCCAGTGCTGTTTGCAGTGCAGGAGAGGCACAGGGTGCTGCTAATTGGTGTCAAGGTCTTCTCTCTCCTTGCCTGGATGTCTTATGGCTCCACTTGTGTTCCTACCATCACCTCTTTACAGTTTCAGCCTGCAGGCTGCCATGTGGAGCGATCCTTTTTTTCTCAACCCAGGTAGCCTGGAGAAGCTGTACGTAGACGTTTACAGCACTTCAGTGAGCAGGCCATGGGATCTCGGCACACCTGCCACTGTGAAGCCCTTCTTCTGCCACTCCTGGTGCTTCCCTCACAGAAATTCCTGGTTGTTCCGTGTTCACACTCACCTTCACACGTTCACCACAGACCTCTCCGCAGGATGTAGCAGTGCTGTTCTTCCCCTCCCTGCGTTCCGGCCCAGGGAGAAAGGGGAAAGCAGAAGTGCTGGCGGGCTGAGCCTCTCCGTTCTTCAGCCATGGAGATCGGAAGGCTTTCCAAAGGAGCAGGGTTTGCCCATTCCTCCTCAGTCCCTGCAGCCTTTCTGCTGAAGACGTTTTCCCAGCCATGGATATGAAAAATCCTGCGTGGACTTCTCTGCCTCTTGGAAGGGAGATGCTACCTCACGAGCATTTGTAGCCTTGCTCTTGCCTGTTCAGTGCTACTCTGGCTCTCGCCCCTGGCATGAGGCAATCCAGAAAGGAGCTGGGACTCTTGCTTTCCACTTCCTCTCTGCTGCTGCGTCACTGCCTAGTTATCCCCACGTCTGTGAGCCATCTGGACAGCAATTGTCCCATTTGCTCTTGTGGCTCAGGACTTACCATGTCGAGGTGTGCTGCCTTGTGTTCCTGTTGCTGTGCGAATCTAAGAAGAACTGTTACTGGTTTACACTTCGCTCCCTGAGGAAGCTCTCCTGTGCTTGCAGGGAGAAGAGGGGTGTTAACAGCAAAGTCTTCCCTGGACTGATGCATTTTTGCTCATCCTCACTTGAATTGTCTTTACCCTTTGAACTGCTGAAAAAATCTGTAGCTTATAACTGCACATGGATACAAACAAGATTCGTGTCAATTTGTTTTGGTTTTAAGCCATTCATAAGGTTTTCAAACTCTGTTCTGCAATTGAAAGCAATCTCCTGTGTCTTCTGACTCTGGGAGCTGGAACTTCAACCAACAGTCGAACAACAGCTGTAGCAGAGCTGCTGTATTGCTGCTGCTCTCTCTTCTTAAATAGGAAACTATTGCTGGGTTTTATTCAGTCAAAATCTTAGGACCTGCTGACCAGTTGAGCTGCTGACCAGCTTACTGCTCTGCCAGGAAATCTACAGGAGGTGTCTCTGACATTGGTCGTTGCTTTTTCTAACCTTTAATAGCTTGAAAAGATTTGACTTATGCTGTGGGGAGAAATCATTTTTTCTTGGTCACCTAGCCATAAGAAATTTAAACTGGTACCGGTGTTTACTTAGCATTGCCTTAGGGAAGACCCATGTTCTTAGGACTATGGATCGTTTCGGAGCAGATCTTATGTAGGCAGTGGAGCGAGTTGTAGTTAAAGCAGAGGTCGTCCTCTGCTGGTGCTATATGCATCTGTGGAAACAGCAGGCTCGGAGACTTATTCTGAGGAAAGGTTTCTCGTTCTGTGCTTGTTGCTCCTCGGCACGCTGCGAAGGAGTGGTTGTTGGGGTATGTAGGGATGGATGGGACCTGCTGCAATTCCTGTGGACTGAACTTGTGCTAATGTACTTGAATTAAAGGAGACTTGAGTGCATGTGGTTTTCTTCCTTAGCTCCAATCCCAACCTACGTGCTTGGCGCGAATGACCAAGAGACCGTGAGCTATTTTCCAGACGTCAGCGGCTGCGAATTAGCTGAGAACATCACTTATTTAGGTAAGGCTGCAGGTGGTTTGTGATAAGGGATGTGCATTTGCCCGGTGGTGCTTTCCTGAACGTTTTCTGATCTTCCCACTTCAAAGCCCTTTTTTTCTGGAAATTTTAAGGTGGCATTTCTTATTCTGGGGGTTCAGACTGGAGTTGTGAAAGGGTGATACAATCTGCTATGTAAAATGTGAAAGAGAACCCTACTTTTTTGTTGTTTTCTAACACTGAACTTGCTAACCAAAAGCAATAGTGGTTGAAAGAAGCTATTCTTTGAGAATATCTTATTCCCATAGCATGCCTGTCTTTGTATGGGGAAGGTTTCCTACTTGAAGTGTGATTTTGCTATGCTCTGAGGCTGTACTGGAGTAGCAGAGGTAAGAAGCGTCATCTTTAAAGGTAATGAAGCTGTAGCAATGGTAATGAAGCTGTAGCAAGGCTAAAAGGCAAAACTAGTTTCTTTCTAGAATGCCACCTGACAAAAAAATGTAACAAGTAAAAGGCACTTACAGTTGGCTTTTTTTACTTGGCCTTCATACTGAGCTTTTGATATGGATTGATTTTGGGGAAGCAGGGTAGCAGTGAGGAGAGAAGACTGGGGCTGGTCTGAACAGCTGTTTCACTGTAGGCAGGGTTTGAGTCATTGCACTAAAACGTGTCTTTGCCGCAGTTTATGGGTGCAGAAAATGAGCTCTCTGTGAGGATAGATTTAGTAGAATAAGGCAGGACTGCTCAACTTGGTCCTCTGTCTGTGATGCGACAAAGAGATTACTTGCAATGCCTACATCTCAAGTGCGTGCCTGTCTCTTAATGCAGGCCGTCGAGGTCTTTACAGTGGAACTTCTGGACTGCAGATCGCGTACCTGAGTGGCACCGAGTCCCAGGGTGAGCCAGCTCCTGCCTACAGTTTTACTGCAAAGGATGTGGCAGAATTAAAAACATCTTTGTTATCGACCCCAAACTTCAAAGGTGTTGATATATTGCTGACCTCCCCCTGGCCCAGAGATGTGGGGACTTTTGCCAACAGTGCGGTAAGTGTTCTGTTTTCTGGGGGAATGGGTTTCCAGATGGATTTACCAAAGGATTGCCTTTCTGCTTGCTGTGGCAATTTGGGCTGTTGGGTCATCTCTTGAGTGCTTGAGAAAGCTAAGAGTGAAAAAGAGACAGCGGGTGTTCTGGTTCTTCAGAGAAGGACCATTGGGGAGGAGGGTTTGTGAAACTTCGGGGTGTTTTATCTGTCCCTGCCTGAAGAATCAGAGTCAATCTGATCACAAATGTTACTCTGAATTTAGTTGATTGCCGTTGCTGTGGGGCGATGCTGCTAGTCTCTGGAGGGACCACAGAGGAAAACTGCTTTCTTGAGGGTGGGTTAGTGCCTGTCTAGCTGCCGCAATGAAGGGCTGTGACAGATGCCTGCCAGGTCAGAGTCTCGCTCCCTGTGCTTTTACCAAAGATAACATGTTACAGGTAACAGATGTAGACTGCTTCTGAACTTCTCTCTTCCCCTGCCCTTTTCCTTCCCTACTTCACTCCTCAGTCTAAGGCTAATGGGGAAAAGGTAGCACAAGAAGAACCTTCACCCAAGGGAATGTTGGAAGTCTGCTCCTTGGCTGTGTTTTGTTTTGCTCTGACTTCTCAGGGATGGGAGTGGGATAAAATTGTGCTTCCTAAGGAAACCTCAGAGCTTTCCTGGTTGCTTGGCTCGGGCACTAAAGCTTTGGCACTCTGGGCATGTGATCGAGACAAATGTTGTCTCAATGATTTTGACATCTGTTGGTGTTTTCCAAACTCACTCTGTGCTGCCCTGGCTTCACAAGACCAAGAGAAGGAAAATATGACGAACTTGGATTGATGAAACGAGTGGATGCAAACGCTGAGTACACAGAATGCAATAAATGAGTAGGCTGTGGTTGGCAATAAGAGATCAAGCCCTTTTGACTTTTTTCCCCCGCTTCCAGGGAATAGTGCCCACTATAGTCAGTCTCTGCATTTCCAGCGTGCAGTTCTGTATAAAACTATTTATTTTCACTACAATATGACACAGTTTTTTAAATATAACTTGGTTTCTATTTTATAGGGAGAAATAGATACCAAGAAGTGTGGCTCCAAGTTAGTATCTGATCTAGCTGCAAGTCTCAAACCAAGGTACCACTTTGCTGCCCTGGAGAAGACCTATTATGAAAGACTTCCTTACAGGTTTGTAAGACCATGTGAAATCTCATTTATTTTCTAATAAGAGTTCAATTTTTAAAGAACACAGGAGGACAAGTTTAAAATAATCTTATGAAGTCATCCAGCCCTGACACAGAGTCAAGATTGTTTCTCACATGCATCTTACTACTATAATTCCTGCTGCCTCGAAAACTGTGCCGTTGCTGACAACACTTGTCCCAGTACATTGCTGTGAATCTGATGCCAAGTTAGTTGCCCTTAGTTGCATCTAAACAGTGTTCAGCTTAATGCAGGGGTGTGTCTCCGAAAATGTGTTGTGGAAAAGCTCGTGTGTGGTGAAGAGTGGTGTCTTCAGTCATAACCTTGTATATAAAATGTGACTGGTAACATAAGGCAGGTGTCAGAACAACCTACATGTAGAACTAAGGCTGTCATGTTCATGTTGGGTTATTATCCTTTCCACAGGGAACACTTTAAAGGTATAGCTGTTTTCAGACTAGTGAATTGTCCTCTCATCTCTGTATTTGGACTGCAATGAGATGTCATTTTGGTCTGTGCAGCTGTTTGCGGTTAGATAAGTCGGTTCTCAGCCCTCCTTGTTCTTGGCCAAAGACTGTATGTGGCTGACGTGCTGTTTGAGTAGCTTCATGGAAGACACGCCGTTTTCCCACTGTCCGTTTCTTTATTGTATATGCCACTACAATCATGTTCTACTTCCTTACAGAAATCACACAGTGCTACAGGAGACCCCACAGCATGTGAGCAGGTTTATTGCACTTGCTGATGTTGGCAATACAAGCAAGAAAAAGGTACTGACACTCTTGAATCTTTCTTCTTTTCTCAAGTGCAAGTAATAGGGCAGTAAGCCCAGCTTTGGCTAGCTAGAGGACAGCGTTGATCACTTAAAAGCTTGACTGAAGTGGAGAGATCTGTCTCACTTGAGTAATAGACACCATTTGCACGTTATGTTAGAAAGGTAAGGGCTGCAAGATGTGTTCTGAAGTACCATTGTTCTTCTCTACCTGGTCAAATGGCATCTAGCTGTGAAGACAGCGGCAGAGGAAAGTGGTTAGAAAGCTGCCATTCCTTCCTCTCACCCAGCTGCTTTACGTATTTTCTGTTCACATGGCCTGCTTTAAGAAGGAAACAAAATTCCAAAGGAACCCTTACACACGACTGAAAATTACTAACTTCTGCCATGGAAAGGGACTGATTTGGTTTGGTGGTTTTTTTAACCTCTTTCTCTTCTCCCCTTAAGAAAGTTACAGAATATTGGTATAGAAGGACAGGTTGCTAGTGGTTAAGAAGGCGTAGGAACCAGGCCTGGTAACAAAAAAAGGTCCAGGAGTTCTGGACAGAAAGAAGGTCTTGAAACAGGCAAGGATCAAGGTCATTTATTTTTCAAGTAGGATACACTGCTGCTTTTCAAACAGATCTTTCCTTAAAGTGAAAGCAGGAAGCACTCCATAAACTCTTGGTTTTACTGGGTGGGAGACTGGCACAGGGAGCGTGTTTTTCATGGCCTGCCTTAGCTTAAACACCGATTTGCTGCCCTCTTGCAGTGCTAAGTTGTGTGTTACCGTTTCAGGGTGGCTTAGTTCATAACAGACATCTTCCGAGTTGCAGTCATGGCAAAAGCTTCTTGCATTTGAGCCATCTGTTTTTGTTCTAGTATCTCTACGCCTTCAGCATTGTGCCGATGAGCTTGATGGACCCTGCAGAGCTAGTGAAACAGCCACAGGACGTCACTGAAAACCCGTACCGAAAATCACGGAAGGAGGCTCAGAAGACTAAAGCACCCCTGTGTACAGAGGTACCACTGCCTCCTCCCCCATGTGTGCACTCTGGTTTCGCTCTCTGTGTTTAGGGAGCTTAGAACAGTGTTTGGCTTTAACCTTGGAATATTTTTGTCCAAAAAACTTCAGGGTTCTGTGTAAACTATTTGCATCAACCAAATTCTATAAATGCAATGCATGGGAGTTTTTTACGGTTTTCCCCTTCAGCCACCCGCATCCTGGGCTGCATCCCCAGCAACGTGGCCAGTAGGGTGAAGGAGGGGATTCTTCCCCTCTACTCTGCTCTCGTGAGACCCCCCTGCAGTGCTGCCTCCAGCTCTGGGGCCCCCCAACATAAGAAGCTTGTGGACCTGTTGGAGCAGGTCCAGAGGAGGCCACAGAGATGATGTGAGGGCTGGAGCCCCTCTGCTGTGAGGACAGGCTGAGAGAGTTGGGGTTGTTCATCCTGGAGAAGAGAAGGCTCCGGGGAGACCTTAGAGCCCCTTCCAGTACTTGAAGGGGGCCTACAGGAAAGAAGGGGACAAACTTTTCAGTAGGGTCTGTAGCAATAGGACAAGGAATGGTTTTAAATGAAAGAGGGTAGATTTAGACTAGATACACGGAAGGATTTTTTTCTGTTTTTTATGAAACCCTGGCCCAGGTTGCCCAGAGAGGTGGTAGATGCCCCACCCCTGGAAACATTCAAGGTCAGGTCGGATGCGGCTCTGAGCAGCCTGATCTAGTTGAAGATGTCCTTGCTTATTGCAGGATGGTTGAACTAGATGACCTTTAACGGTCCCTTCCAACCCAAACCATTCTATGATTCTTCCTGCAGGTCTGCATGGTGATGCTGTAGTTAGATCTGCTTGCTTGTCAGGCCTGTCCCCTATGGGCACCTCAGCACACATGGTCTTCGTTCTTTCTAAGCTTGTAGACTACAAATCAGTCCTGCGCAGTTGGCCTCAAATTTTCTCCCTTAGACTGCTGGCTCCTCAGATGCTACTTTTTTTGATGTTGCATTTCCACTGTATCCTTCAATGCTGGTGAGATAGGTGTTGGGTACTGGTTTTTTTTCTCAAGTGTCCTAAGTTACCAACTCTGTGCTCCTTTAAATATTGATTGCTTGCCACCTGAGGGCAGCAGGGTTCCTTCCTGGGGCCTGAACACTCAGCTGTTGGTGTCAGAGCATTTGAAATGGTCAACTTCGTAATTTGATCATCAGACAAGCAGATTGTGTTCACTGATGTAGAGACTCCGATTATTTCCCTGTGCAGAGCATGTTTTGCCCTCTAAGCATTGTGGGATACTCCGCTAATACGGACATGTGAATAGCTATGCCCATATATCTTAATGTAATGGAGAGAAACCAAATTGGGAAATCATTGGCAAGGGGGGAAAATACTCAGGCTGAAGTTACGCTTGACTTGGGCTTTGCTGGAACAGTATGTCAGGTAGGAAGTGCAAGCACTGCTTTCCAGCCTTCCTCCCTGGAGCATGCACGCAGAGCGAAGGGCTGGCTCCTTCTAGCTGACAGCGTGGGTGGACAGGAGGGTAACAGGCACCTCCTAACCCCTTTAGCTGTGACAACCTCCCCGCCGCCAGCTGAGACTTGCTGTTGTGTTCAACCCCTGGCAATAAGGCTTTAAATAGACCAAACAGTCAATAACTTGATGGAAGCAAAAATTCTTGTACCTTTGAGCTTCAATATCCAGTTGAAGACAGTCATGAAAGGTGGTGAAGTTTACTGGGAAAAATGCTTCTGCTGTACATGCCACTTCTTCCAGCATGGGTTAGATTTTTAGACTGCAGTTGTGCTCCCATGTGGGAGCCAAGCTAAGCTGGCGTGAGCAGCCCTGCTCTTTGCCATCCTCTTCCCAAGTGTTTTCCTCTGCAGCATTAAAGCCTTCTAATGGCATTTTGCTGTGTGTGACAACTTAGTCAAGTGGTTTCAGCCTCTGTGGGAATCTGTTGAGAGGCTAACATCTCTAGGAAATACAGACGTTCTTTTGGCACTGGCTGTGAAGTAAAAAAGAGGTTTGAATAATCCATAAACTCAAGCAATTCTGAATGTTCAGCATAAGGCTAAATAGGAGAACGTGGCAATTTGGGGCAGCTCTCCCAGATTTTTTTGCCTGGCTGAGGCTGCATATCCAGGCATCAATTCATTCTGTTCCAGGATATTGATGCTCTTGCTGTTGTTCGACGGTGGTGATACACCTCTTCAGGAGAAGGCAAATTCTTGTACATACTGTGATGCTCTGTGATGCAGTTATAATGGGCTTCGCTTTTCATTTTCTAAACAGGAAGAACCAGCTCGTCAGTTTTTCTTTGATTTGAACAAGCATCAGGGAAAGAAGCGTCCCTCGGATGGGAAAGAGACAGGGAACTCCCAACCTAAGCAAGCCAAAAATCCACGTAAGTGTGCGGATGCTTTTTTTCCTGAGCTCTTCCCTTGAGGCATTGAAACATCTCACTCTTTGTTTTTCTCAAGCTGTTGAGCTGTAAGTATCAGCTTGCCAACGTGTTCTGTCACTAGACTAGATGCTGTGGGAATACAGAGGAATGAAGGGTCCCCTGTTTCCTACAAACCTGACAATCAATAGGTGAATGAAAAGTCAAAAGTACAGTTTAAAAGCTGGTAGGATCTGTGATTGTGGTTGGGCTGATGCCATTTACCCTCTGAATACGACAACAGGCAGTTTCACAAAGCAGCACGTTTCTATTCAGAGGGACTGCAAGAGACTGGATCACGGTGCTGATGAGTTCTGGAAACACCACTTCAGTTGTTCTGTGCTGTGGCTCCATGAAGTATTGATGAACTGGGAAGGAAGGAAGCTCTTCTCTTACCTCTCTATTTCTCTACTGTAAATCTCGTTAGAGTTTGTCTGACTTGAAGAAATTGAAATGAAGTCTTGAAGGATCGTGACTTCTCAGTGACAGCATTATTGCAAGCATGTATCTTTAGAAATGTTGGTCTCGGTTATAAAGAAATTTGGGCTTGAAATGCAAATGTAGGTGTCGGCCTCCCCTTCTGTTTCTGTGAAAGCTATTCGCACTGCCAGTAGGTACGAAGACATTCGTCAAAAATGCCTCTGGTAGATAAGTCTGGTTGCCTTTGTTACATGAGACTAAGTTGTTCAGTTTTTATCTATTAAGCTTTGCAAACCCTCTGCATAGTCCTTGCACCTAACAGTTCTATGGGCTAAATTACTTAATGCTAAAATGAGCGCGGTGTCATTGCTCTATACCTGCCTGCAGAAGCATAACTGGCTGTAACGGCAGTCAGTTTTGATGAAAGAATGTGTGTGGGTTTTCTTGTTTTCCTCCATCACTTCTGTAGGACATAGTGTGCCATTGTGCATATTCATGTAACTTCCAGTCTTCTGGAGTTTGATGTCATGAGAAGAGAGCCTTGTTACGCTGTTTTGCTCAGAAATGAACCCCAGAATCAGTTTTCTGCAGTTTTTGCCATCTCCTGTTTGCAAAGCTGCTTGTCTATTCCTGTACGCAACCTGCAGAGGATGTGAACATAGTTTTTGACCCTAAGGAGAGGCCTAGCTTATCAATGCCATCAACTTATATTAAAGGTCAGCTCAGGTATCACAATTTGGGTGTGAATCCAGGTGAACAGGCCAGAACTGACAAGTGTGTTTGGCAGCATCTGTCCTTGTCTGTCATTACCTATGCAGTAATTTTACCTCATTTTGATTTGTTTGTTTAAATTTGCTGGTGCTTTCTTATTAGTGAGCTATAACCACTAAATTCCTGGAGTTAGTGCTCTTCCATTAAATTAGAGCACTGGATGAGAATGGCAGTCAGCAAGGGTGTCACTGCTGCCACCTCCTCTCTTGCTGGAATTTCCCAGAGGCACCAGTTCTCTGACCAGATCTGCTTACGGGAGCTGTGTCCTTCTGACATCTTCAGCACTTACCAGCTGGAAAATAACAGTTCTTCCAGATCTTGTTCCGTTCCTTGTTCTGACAAATAAGCCTTGTGCTAACACTTGTTTCTCTTTCTTCTTCCAATAAAGCACAGCCCACGGGGCCCTGCTGGTTCTGCCTTGCCAGCCCAGAAGTTGAGAAGCACTTGGTTGTTAGTATTGGCACGCATGTAAGTACCCATAGCACGTTCTTTGCTACATGATGGCAGAATCGTGCTAAGACAACGGCAATATAAAATATCAATCTCCAATTTTAAATCTTAAAAAAAAAAAAAACCAAACCTCAAACAAACTTGGTTTGAAGCTGACTCTTGGTTTTGTTTTCAGTTTCTTCACATCTTCCCTACAAAAGACGTTAGTGTACAGGTAGTCTTTTGCAAAATGAAGCATGGCCCTGTTTTGCTCTGGAAGCAGAGCTGGGTGACAGTGTCAGAACGGTTTTTGCTATGCCAGCCCTCAGGGTTTGCTGATGTTACCCTCTGGCAGAACTCTTCCAGCACGCACTCAGTGTGAACTAGGACCTGCTTTGGCTACAGGACGCGCTGTCTGGAGTTATGCCAGATCTCCCTGGGATGATTGGTTCCAGTTTTATTCTATATAGATTCAGTTTTATTACATATAGATTAAACAGAAAATAAGATAGCTTTGAAGTTGACATCTTGAAGTACATCTTGGTGATTGAGTCGTTCATTGGTATATTCCCTTTGCTTAAAGTTATTGTTCCTGTATAGCGTAATCCACTTCAAACTGCTATAGGGACAGGTTTGTCCACGGGTTTATTCTAAAAGCTGTTAACAATTTGCAAGTGGATTTTCTTGTCATAGTAAGAAATTCTAGCTACAGTGGTGAAGTTCACTCAGCTGCTTTCCTGCAGACAAGGCATTCTCTGGCATTCAGCAGTCCCTCCCTCATTCCTCTAGTAGTTAATAAATTGCTAATAAACAATCCCTAATAAGTGACATAGAGGAGATTTTCCTGTTCCTGAAGCAGAATCACTAGGCTGGGGGATACTCAGAATACAGTCAGAGAGTAAATTCCGGCAGCGGGGTGAGTGAGTGTTGCTTGCAGTGAGTAACTGCTGTGTATTGTTTCACTCTAGTGCTATCTTGCCCTGGCCAAAGGTGGCTTACTGCCTGATCACGTCTTGATTTTGCCTATTGGGCACTATCAGTCAGTGGTTGACTTGTCTTCGGAAGTGGTGGAAGAAGTGACCAAGTACAAGGCTGCCCTAAAGGAATTTTTCAGAAGCAAGGGAAAGAGATATGTCCTATTTGAAAGAAACTATAGGAGTCAGCATCTGCAGTTACAGGTATGGTTTTAGCAGCGCCCTGGGAGAATACAAACTTGCACTTCTCTGCAAATGAATTGAAAGAGAAATCTCGCCTTCGAAATTCCCTCTTTATTCTGTGCCTTCCCAGAGTATGGAGAGAAGTCGTGCTACCCACAGACAGAGCCAGAGCAAAAATAAAACCAGTGTGCTGGTTCTGCCACAGTCCTTTAATTCTTCCTGTTCCAGCAGCACAGTTTTGGTTATGTTGAGTGGGTGAGGAAAACTTTTTCCTGCATGGAACTGACTAAAAAGCCCACAAGGTTTTCGGATAAGTAGTAAGAACTTGCTCTGACTCTGATCGGCTCCCACTGGCACGCGAACTGTGGTGCTTGCATTTGTAGGCTGAACTCTAAAGATACACGCAGAACTCTGGTACCAGCTCTTTGATTTGATTTTTTTTTTTTTTTTTTTTTTTTTTTTTTTTTTTTTTTTGTCCTTGTGTGTCAGTCATGTAGGGGTTTATTGTGGTGGTTTCTGTATTCGGCAGATCTGTAACTGTATCAGAGCGGCCTTAAACTACCACAGAGATCAGAAAGGAGAAGGCTGTGCTGAGAACTTTTTCAAGCTTTTAGTTTTCAGCTTTTTGCTCAGCTCCTACAGAAAAAATGTCTCATGAGTTTAAGCCTGTACAGATAGGTGCTCACCTGTCTCGTTTGATGATGCTGAGTGGTACTGAGGAGCATACCAGCTCCAGTGATGGATCGATTCCGTTCTGCAACTGGCTTGTTCTGTCTTTTCTTCATTTTATGGAAATGTTGTCCTCCCTCTCCAGGTGGTTCCTGTCCCGTTGGACCACTGTACTTCTGAAGACATAAAAGAGTCCTTTATAGCACAGGCACAGGAACAGGAGATTGAATTATTAGAAATCCCAGAACACTCAGATATCACGCAAGTATGAGATGAGATTTCACCTGTTATTTACTTTCCCTCTGTCCTGTCTGGGTGGCTCTTTCCCTCCGAGGTCGCGGTGGGTGGTAGGGTCAAGCTGTTGGAGACAGACCGCTGTAGACTGGCTCTGGAGATGTGCCTGGTGTATTCTTCTGGGGGTGAGGTTCCTGTGATGAACACCCACGTGTGTTGCTTATCTGAAAATTACTCCAGCTACGCGTAGGGCTTGCTGAATCTGTTCCTTCTGATACCAAACACCAACCCTCTTTCAGTGCCACTGCTCATGAGGAGGTAGTTTTAGGTTCCCTCGGTAAGAATTTGCAAGAATTCTTCCTGTTACATCAGAGAAATTAGTTAGTTTGGGTTTGTTTGGTTTTTTTTTTTAATTTGTGCCCCCCGCCTCTCTCCCGCAGGTGGCGCAGCCGGGGACGCCCTACTTCTACGTGGAGCTGGACACGGGGGAGAAGCTCTTCCACCGCATCCGCGGCCGCTTCCCGCTCCACTTCGGCAGGTCGGTGCCTCCC
>VYXH01005069.1:112839-144499 GCA_013397275.1 Burhinus bistriatus | reverse complement strand
CAAGGGCCAGATATTTTTTTTTTTTTTTTTTTTTTTTTTTTTAATCCTGAAGCAGCGTGTCCTTTCATGAAACTGCTTGAGCGTTAATACAGCTTGCTGTAGCGTATTTAGCTTTCCTAGAATCACAGAATCACAGTTTTGGAAGGGACCTTAAAGCTCATCCAGTTCCACTCCCCCTTGCCCTGACCAGGGACACCTCCCACTAGACCTGGTTGCTCCAAGCCCCGTCCAGCCTGGCCTTGAACACCTCTAGGGATGGGACAGCCACAGCTTCTCTGGGCAACCTGGGCCAGTGTTTCACCACCCTCAGAGTAAAGAATTTTTTCCTGAGATCTAATGTAAATCTCCCCTCTTCCAGTTTAAAACCATTCCCGCTCATCCTGTGTCTCCACTCCCAGATCCAGAGTCCCTCCCCAGCTTTCCTGTAGCCGCTTTAGGGACTGGAAGGGGCTCTAAGGTCTCCCCGGAGCCTTCTCTTCTCCAGGATGAACAACCCCAACTCTCTCAGCCTGTCCTCACAGCAGAGGGGCTCCAGCCCTCACATCATCTCTGTGGCCTCCTCTGGACCCACTCCAACAGGTCCATGGGCTTATTATGTTGGGGGGGCCCAGAGCTGGAGGCAGCACTGCAGGGGGGTCTCACGAGAGCAGAGTAGAGGGGAAGAATCCCCTCCCTCACCCTGCTGGCCACCCTTCTTGTGATACAGCCTTTGCCGCGATGTGTCTGTCTGGAGTCTGACCTGGTTTTGGATTCATGTGTATCCAGTGTTGTCTTGCTCTCAGCACAGGGAAGGATCCTTTTGGTACTGGACTGGGGCCTCCAGGGCTTCAGAAACTTTCCTGTTTCCTGCTGAACAGTTCCAGGGAACTGGCCTTCTGCAAAGCAGCGACACCCAGGAGTTCCCCAGGCAGCGGCTGCATGGCCCTATAGAGTTTATGCTCCCTTTCCATTGCAGCTGGATTCAGGAAGCAGCCATTTGTATAGGGGTGAAGAAGCTAACGCCTGTTGATTAAGGTTTGCTTAGAAATCACCTCGTCTAAGTGATCAGGAAGCTCATTTTTCTGTTGGTTTTGTTAATGATGTTAAATGGAGGAACATAAGCAGATGTTGAATGCAAAATCTGTGATTACAGCTAGTGTATCAGTAGCTTCCTGAGCCTCATTTTATTTATGTTTTTGAGTTGTTTAGAACGGTAGGGACAATTTTAAGAGACAATTTTAAGGTTGACAATGAAGAGAAGTGGGTACATATGAAAACAGCATTAGGATGTTGCAAACACATGTAGCTGACCATGTTCTCGGGGACACTTGGATGTTGTATTTTTGCAGTAGAAGTTTTGAGACTACTTGAAGGTAAATTGGAGACCTTGGCCGAGAAATTTGGGGTTACATTATCTCTACTTGCAATGTGGTATTTGTTAATTTAATTTCTAATGAATCCTTACATGTTGCATAGATGCTGCGACAATTTAGGAAGTAACATGCTTCATGTCATTTGATCGCATGTAATGCTTTGTCCCTCAAAGAAAAAAAAAGTTGCATGGTTTTTTATTTCTGATCCTGCTCTTTAAATCTTTCTCTCACACTCACTTGGCATCATTTATGTTTTGCACCGTTATGAATTTCTCATTGCACATCTGCAATCTTCCATAAAGCCTGGAAAAGCATCTGCTTCTGTCCGTGGGCCACGCACATTTTTATGCTTGTGCTCTTTCAGGATAGTGTGGGCTCTGAGCTTGATTTCTGACTTTGTCCATCTCCTCCTTGTTGTTCAGCACATCTACCCAGAGCTTGAGGAGTGAGATGTTGAAGTTTGGCTTCTCCACCGTAGAGGTTTGACTGCTGGTTGTTCCTGAAGTGTGGGAGGCAGGCAAAAACATGAGGGTGCACCATGGGAGGAGTGGCTGCAGCGCAGAGGTGTACCTCAGATGTCTATAAAAGCCTTCAGTGTAGTGATCAAAAAGATCAGACAACGTGTTGATTGACTCGGGGCATATGCAGGAAATTGCTGAAGCTACTTATTGACAGATCATTAGACAGTGATTAGGAGGGGGGTTCCTACAGTGGTTCTTGCCATACCTTTTCACTAGAGGAGAAAAGTTCAGGGCAAGGAAGAGGAGAGATGAAGAAGCACTTTAGAGTGGAGACAGGGTTGAGAGTTCAGGTAATGGTCCATGCTGTGGACACTCCAGTGATCCACAGGCCTATGATCTGCTTTTTAGCTCAGGATTAACTAGGTAGGCAACCTAGGAGACAGTGTGCTGAAGTATCAAGCAGCTTCTTCTTGTCATGGGAGGGTGGTCAGAAAGGAGACCGTGTCCCACGGCAGAGCTAGCCAGCAATTGAGCACCCTGAGCTGAAGAATCATGGAATTTTCAGAGTTGGAAGGGACCTCTAGAGATCATCTAGTCCAATTCCCCTGCTAACACAGGAACACCTAGAGCAAGAAGGTGATTTGTGTGGAGTGGGGCAGCCTGTGGCAGTAGCACTGTTACTGGAGAACATGCCCTTGGCTGGTTTTAAGGTGCCTGACCGTGAGGTGGGTGGGTGGTACTTGGGGTGTTCTCAAATCCCATCAAGCCAAACTTCACCAGATGAGGAACAAGCAAATTGCAGGAACCTCAGCATCCCCGTTGCCTGCAGCTGTCTAGCCCTGCCTGTCTATTGCCTGTGTCTCTTGCCCGTTTCCTTTCTGATGGCTTTCATGCTTTTGTGGTATTACTCTAGCAGCCCAAATCTTCTTTTCAACCCTATCTCTGTGCAATGAATTTTCGTTTTGTCTGAGTTGTTTTCTTTTTCCCTCATGCTTTTATTTCACAAAGGCAACTACCTCATTCAACCAGAGTTATATTTGAGCTGTGCTGTTTTCTGTCATGTCAGCAGGGGATGGAAGATGTTGTTCTTGACTGTTAACTGTTGCATTGTGGGTCTAACCATCTTTTTCTTTACTGTAGTTGCTAAACAAACCAGAAAACTGCTGTGGACTTAAGGAAAGTCAAATACTTTCTCTGCTTAGTGACATTGGTACGTAGTCTAATGCCTTTCTTGTGTTTTGTTTTGTTTTTTTTTTAATTATGCGTAATGGCATTTTGCTTTTTCAGATGACCCTGAAAAGGGGACTAACGAGAACAGGGTGTTAAAACAAGTCAAAAACAACTTGGTATCCCTGCTGATCACAGAGACAAGAAGCTTGCACTAGTAATGCATCTGTGGAATGGGATTGGAAAAGCTGTGTAGTGGTCAATTGTACATAGCTATGACCTTAACATTTTCTTTTGTTAAGGTCACGGTTTTCTGTTCAAACCTCGTTTCTGTTCATGGCTCTGGAGCTGCTAAACTGCACGTCACTTGAAGGAACGTAACTTTTTACAAGCCAAAAAGCAAGAACCAACATGAGAAGTGCCAAAGCTGCCCTGTGGTTTCTCTGTAGGGTTCGCTTAGTAGGAGGGAGAGTTTTTTGTTCCAGGTGACAGTACAGAGGAGATGATGAACTGGAGTGGAACTGAAAGCAAGGTAGGTAGGAGTATAGCAGAAGAGGAAGCCAGCCATGCTGTGGCTAGTCCAGCAATCTTCTGGCTAATGATTTGCTCTCAACTGAGGGTTAATTAGGTAGGTGATCCCAAAATAAGTGTGCCTAAATGTTGAGGAGCTTCTCGTTTTGGAAGAGCAATTCTGTTGGTCTGCATTAGAGTTGTGGCTAGCACAGTGATGGAGGTCACTGTCTCCTTTACTCAGCACTGGGAAGGCTACATCTGGATACAGTTGCCCACATCTGGCCCCAAGTTCCAGAGGGACGTGGAGATCCTGGCAAGGCCTTGCAAAGGCTGCCCAGGGCCTGAAGCACTCAACCCACCAGGAGATGGGCTTCTTGGGTCTGGCCGCAGGAAGGCTGAGGAGGCTCTGAGAGCAGCCTGTGGTTGGCAGCCTGTAGCCTGTGGCTACAGAAAGGACAGGTGCAGATGGATGGGACCAAACTGTACTTGGTGAGCAGCGTAACAAGGGGCACCGGCCCCATGTTGCACCATGGGAGACTGAAGCGTGAGGTTGGAGAAGACTCCTTTCCCACTACCCCTGCTGCTGTGCTGTGTATGGTCCTAGGGAAGGTCCCAAGGTAGCCTACAGGGAGACAGTGATTACAAGATGAGAATTAGCCAGGCATGAACTTGTTCTGTGTTCAGAAGGTGTCTAATAATGTGGATTTCAGATTCTGCAGTTTGGAAAGGGAGCAGGCAGCAAATCCATACAGGAGTAGCCCAAGGCAACAGCACTGCTCATAGGGAACAATTTAATTAGATACCTTTGGGTGCTTGCTTTAAAGCCATTTCCCAAAGCTTTGGTAATCCCATGGAAATCATTCTGTGACACAAACTTGATGGTCTCCAGAAGCGTTTCATCAAATACCTCATTTTTAAACTGTTGAGCTTTAGCTTGCTTGATGCCAGATTCTTGACCACTGTAAGAAGCACTGTAAGAAAATAAAAAATGTGAGACTTGAAACTGGCCTTCCTGTCCATCATCAAGTGCCTGGCTTCGTGGACACCCTGGGGAGGAGAAGTCATCTGATGGAGGGTGATGCCTACAGATGGTTTCTCTGGCAAGTAGGCTTTCCAGGAGACCTCCTCAGTAGAGCTCGTTCGTTTCTTAGTTTGCTTACAGATAACCCATCTCTACTTGTAGGAATAGAGCTGGTTTTGGCATGAGAAAGCGTTTTGGACATATTGGCGTGGGCTTCTGTTCTTTCAGTGCTCAGAGGGCTTGCAGTTGAGGTCCTGAAATCAAGCGCAACTCTGCATTCCTTCATCCTTGTTCCCCTTCTGCCTGCAGAATGGGGTCTGTTGTCTTCATAATAACTCTTTGGCATGTCTTTGGCAAAGACTTGCATTTCTTCTCCACTGCATTTTCAAGGTAGAAACTGTTAAACGTATAAATGATTGGTAAATCAATGAAGGCTGGGGACTTTCTCCCTGATGGGAGAAAGTGTTTGAACTGTGTACAAGGCATGTTGGTTGAATGTTTCTCTTAAAATAATTCTGTAATGAATTTACTGTCATGGCTTGTTAGAAGTAGGCTTTATGCAATGTACAGTCAGAATATCTTTAGGAATATAGGAAAATTTAAAGACCCCATGATGGACGTGGGAAAATGCAATACCTGCCTTGGGCCTTTTGTGGAACCTTTTCTTTTATTTCTGCTTGCACATCTCCAAGGTTGAAAAATAATGACTTAACAAAAAAATAAAACAAAACAATCTTTTGCTGTTTTGTCTGTGGCTATGTCCTGTGGCAGACGCTTGATAGTCTTTTATTTAATAACCAGTGCTGTTATTTGGATAAACCTGTAGTGAATTTTCCCCTTCTCGCAGGCAGGATTTCTGTTGTTTCTCTTGGCTGTTGCTAGTGGCTCCCCAGTCCCCTCAAGGCAGTTCAAGTGTGAACTGTTGCCACAAGGCAAAGTCTTGCTCTTTGCCTTTTCTTGGGCGCCTGCTCCTATTCCCTCTCCTATTGCAGCCACTCTGGTACCCAGGTGAGAAGCACGTTCTGGAAACCAGACTGGCTAAAGCCTGATTAATTTTTTTCTTAGTAGTTTCCAGCTGCGTCGGTCCCAGGATAAAGCTCATCATGCGGTGCCATAAATGCTTGTGCTGCCATGGAATTTGTGTCTGGGAAAGGAGAGTTTGGGAACCTGTGTTCCATCTGGGGACAGCCCCCGCATAGATTGGCTTAAAGCAATCGTGGAATTTCATTTTTAGCAGTGGGAGTGACAGAAGTGGTGCTACTTTGAGCACATCAGTCCCCCACCAGCAAAGGGGAAGCCTTGAGCCCCTAAGTTCGGTGTTGCTGGCGGCACCTCGGTTGGCTGCTCCACATGGCGTTAACTAGAGGCTGCCCAGGAATCTTTTTTTAGCTCCAGCCTGTGCTTCTGCTTCGTCGCAGCTGAACAGTCCCTTCTCTGCTGGGCTGGTTTGCATTGTGGGGCTTTGGCAGTGGTAGAAGTTTACTAGGAGCTCTATAAGCCGCTATTTTGTAGTAGTTTTAGGTCAAAGGGAAACTGGACTTGTTTCATTTGCTTAATTTGTTTCAGTGCTTTCATTCATTAGCCTCTTGCGTAACGTGCTCACCTATATAAAGAGGTCTTTTTGTTATCTTGTGTTAATTTACCAAGATCTTAGGCTAGAGGACATGCAGAGCTGTTCAAGTTGCCTGCACGTTTTGGAGATCTGTTCTGCTTGTCTGCATGCTGTGGTTCATTTTGTACCTCTACAGTTTGAGAAGAATTCAGCTGCCTTCCCTCTTGCCTTACAGGCCTGCGGTTATGCCACAAGGTCTGAACTCTGTAGCAACCTCCCTTTCTGTGGAGCAGAGGAACGAAGCTGGTTCAGTCCTAGCGTAAATCTGACAGATCTTTAAGTCAATAGTTCTTAATGGTGCTTTAAAATGAAAATGTATTGACGTCGACCCCAATGTCAGGGGTATTAGATTTTTATCATGTGTATTTTTAATCAATGTGAGTTTATTTTCTGTTAAATCAAACACATGTCTTTCAGGGTCTGGTATCCAGTATTTGCATGAAAACAGAATTATACACAGAGATTTAAAGCCTGAAAATATTGTTCTTCAAGATGAAGGTGGGAAGGTAAGTCAGGTGGCCTCTTGTCAGTGATGTTCCCACTGTCATTTCTGGAAGTTGTCAGCAGCTTTGTGTTACCTGAGAGAAATAAAAGAGAACAAGTAGTTTGTGGCATTGAACTGGGCTGAAAACTCAACTGTGAATTTACTAAAAGTTTACATCTTCTTGAAGCCACAAGTCCTATTTTGCTTACTTATTAGTCCTTGTCATTAAAAACAAGTTACTTTTGCTTCCTTTCAAGAGCCCTGCCTGCAACAGAATATGAATGATACGCGATCGTAGAGTATGCCTGTGTTTGTGGCTTTGAGGGCTGCATGTAAAATCAAGCTAGTTCAGAGAGTCAGCCTAATGGATTTCTTAGTGAAAATTGTTTTATCTTTTGTTAATTCTTTAAGCAAATAACTTTCAGTTCCCAGATAAAAAGCTAGATACTCCGTTCAGCCAAGCTGTAACTGGCAAGCTGCTTTAAATAAAGTCGAGTTTAAGTTGAGATAGGTGGACAACGCCAGCTTATGTGGTGAAACATCAAGCCTTAACACTGTGTCACATGTTGAAGCTTTGCCATGGACTTTCTCCAGAATTTCCATTCTGGCTTTCCTCTTCTTGAGTGTACGCTGTGGATGTCACTGCACAGATTTTGGGTTGTTTAGTGGTTTTTTTTTCTCTGAATTTGCTCTTCTGATGAAATATTTAAACTGTCTACAGATTGTTCACAAAATAATAGACCTGGGATACGCAAAGGATCTTGATCAAGGAAGTTTATGCACTTCATTTGTTGGAACATTACAATATTTGGTAAGACTTGGGTTTTTCCATGTATACAAATGAAGTGGTATTGCCACGTTTTGTAGAATCACAGAAGTGTTTATCAGAAGGAACCTACAGAGGTCCTTTGTCCAGCCTCCTGCTCACAGCAGGTCTGTCACCAGCACTAGGTCAGGGCAGCCACGGCTTGGCTCAGCCGAGCCCTAAACCTCCAAAAATGGAGATCTTGCACCTTCCTGGGGACTTGTCCCAAGGATGTTCCCTCTCCAGGGGAAGAAGTGTTTCCTCATGTCCGACTGGCACCTTCCAGGTGGTGATCTGGGGCCGTTGCCCCTCATTGTGTCACCTGCCACTTCCAAGATGAGTTTGGCCCTGTCCATCACCTCCATCCCTTCCTGTGCCTCTCCACAGCCAGACCCAAAAGCCCAGCTCCTTCCCGTCTCCTTGAGGGTTGGGTGCTCCAGGCCCTGACCCACCGGGCAGCCTAAGTGGGGCTGCATCAGGGTCCCCGTGCTGCTCTGGAACTGGGGGCCGCACCTAGACACAGCTTTGTCTCTGCAGAAATGCAAGAAAATAGGTGACTGGAAGTACCGCTTTCAAAGTGTCTTTTTTATGATCCTTTTTAGGCTCCAGAACTCTTTGAGAATAAATCTTACTCAGTTACTGTTGATTACTGGAGCTTTGGAACGATGGTGTTTGAATGCATTGCGGGATTTAGACCTTTCTTACATAATCTACAGCCGTTTACCTGGTAAGACACTTACGGTGCGAGTGGTGATGCCAGGCAATAGGAATGACAGCTACAGCGTGTGGTGAGGTGACAGCGTGAACCAGAATGATCACTTTGTTGGTCTGCTAAGCTTTGTAGAAGCCGTTGATACTTCAGTAGTATCAGTGACAGTTTGATTGGCTATTTATATATATTGTAGTACATGCTTATTACATCGCGTGGTAGCCTCTGGTCATAGTAATTCCTTCGCAAGTAAAATTTGAATCAAAGAATATAATTATAAACCAATCTGTGTATTGATATCAGAAAAACATAATGGGAAGTAGTGATACAGTCCTCTGTTCACCAAGGCTGTGAGGTTACTCACTTTTAGCAATAAATAACACACAGCAAGACAGAGCATATTTTGTGTAGTAAACACATACCTGTGTGTTTGTAAGTAACTTCACAAAAGTGATGACTGAAAGACTTTAACCTGCTTGCTCTTTCAGAGCTCGAAGAAAGGACAGAAATATATATTTTTGTATGTCAGCTTCTTGCCTTGCAATGCCAGGAATGTATTTAAGCTTGGTTTTTAAAAGGGTGATTTCTGCAACAGAAAAAATACAAAACTTGCTTTTCTGTTAGCATTGAAAGGAGAAAAGGTAAATTTGGGGTTTTATGCAAGTGTTAGCTTAAAAAATTATTATGTGTTAACAAAAAAATTATTTTAACCAATATTCTGCAATAGTTTCCCTTTTAACTGCTAACTCTTTGGATTTTATTATTTTAATAATTCAATATTTGTTGCATTTTTTCCAACATGGAAAACCTGATTTCCTGATGTAGGTAGTAGAAAACTAATGACTGAATGAATGAGATTAGAAACAGCTCTTCCCTACCCATAAAAGAAGGAACAGAACAGCGCAGGCCACACGCATGTAGCTTCAGTTCCCGTCGGGGCTGACTGGGACAGAGGGCAGGCTGGCAGCCTCCAGGAGCAAGAAGCGTTCAGCTGCCTTGCAGCCGACGGACTGTCGGCTTGCCCTGGGAAGTCCTGCTGCTCCAGGAGCAGTTGAGCTCTCGGCACGGTTCAGACCGCAGCTGAAGTGAGCCGAGGTGAGGAAACTGAGGCAGAGTTGCTGGTCTTGCTTTCCCTGGTACTGGATCCAGTGGCATGCTGTGTTCCTGACAATTGTTAGATGCTTCACTTGGATCAAGGTAAGGGCAGTGGTTTTGCCAGATGATTCTGGCAAATCTTATTGTCTCAGTAATGTGTGGAGGCTGATTTTTGTTGTGCAGGCTTGCTCTGTGGTCAGTGAATTGTTACCTGTTGACCCTCTTGTTTGACGCTGTCCAGACCTCCTTGCAAGCAGGGGCAAAAATGTTTCCAGAGACAGAGTTAATTGCAAGGCCTCCCCTCTTCCACTTGCAGGTGTTCTGTTGAATTGTTTGGAAATGTCATCTTTGTCCTGAAAGAAGAGTTTGTTTTCTAAAGCTACTAGACTGTAGCACTTTTTGCTGCTGCCATATTCGCTTGGGCCTTTACAAAAGTAACATTTTTGGTATATCCAGAAAGGATTTTATTTTCTAGGCATGAAAAAATCAAGAAGAAGGACCCAAAGCACATCTTTGCTTCTGAAGAGATGAATGGGGAAGTTCGCTTTAGTACCCATTTGCCACAGCCTCACAGCCTCTGCGGGTAAGTGTGCCCTTGTGGCTACATGTAATAATTTTTAGCTTGTCTTTTAAACTGAGGGCTCCTCCTCCTTAATCCCAAGCACCGAGAGGTCCTTCTTTCTCCTAAGCAGTGTTTCAAGCTCCTGGCAAGCTACTATTTGCTGTTAAGGAAGAGCCCATAGCCACGTGGCTCTTTTTTGATTCTTTGGGCTCTCCAATGGCAGTTCACCCTGCAGGTTGCAGGATGACGGCAGTTGATGTTGCAGTGTGAACTCTGTGACTGCTTTCCACCCATTACCACAAGGCCACTGAGTAACATCTACCTGATAACTTGATGGTATTGAATCTCATAAACCAAGTACTTGAGTTAGCTGCTTTGTGAAAGCAGAAGCTTCTAGTATTTTGTGTTGGGAACACTGCAGCAAGTCCAGCAGAGGCCACAAAGATGGTCAGAGCCTGTTGAATAGAGCATGCAAGGAGGGGCCCTTAAGCTGGGCTTCTTCAGTCTGGCAAAGAGAAGGCAAAGGGGGATCTAATTTTGTCTTCTACTATCTATTAGGGTGTTACAGAGAAGCTTTGCCCCCCTTTAGTTAGAGGGGCAAAGCAAAAGGATGAAAGGCAACAGCACAAGCTACAACAAGGGAAATTAAATTTGGGCAGAGGAAAAAGGTTTCCCCAAGCTAGTGGTGCATCCCAGGGACAGGGCCCTGAGCAATGGGGGATCTCCATCTGTGGGGACTGCCCAGACTTGCTTTGAAACAGTCCTGAGCAGCCTGCTGTAGCTGCAACTTTGGCCCTGCTGTGGGCTGAGGCTCAGACCAAAGACCTCCAGGAGAGCCTTCAACCTGAATTAACCAAGTCAGAAGTCAGACTCTTGTCATTTGTCACTTATTTAGCACTTGTGTCTTTAGATGTGCCCAGCAGTGCAGCAGAACCCATGGCACTGGCAGATTTCTAGGAAAAGTACTGGAGTTGAGAATGAACTAAGTGGCCTTGTCAGTGCTTTGGGCTTTTTGCACTGTGTACTGTCTTTAGAGATAGTTCTTGACAAAAAACTTACATGCTGCTTGTGTGGATAGATGTGGAGGAGAACTTTCCAGGTGGCCCTGCAGCATGGGGGTGGTTATTCTGCAGACAAGGCTTTGAAACCTAGCCAGTTTTACGTGTATCAATCACAGATGGGTTTTGGAGGAAAAGAACCCAACCAAACAAACAAAAAACAATTCTCCCCCTTATCTGTTTTGACACACCTTACTGATGTGTCAAGGTACTTTTGACTCAATGAATAGGAGTCAGGAAGAGAAGAGTGATGCCAAGGTATATTGGATGGGTATGTGCTCCTGCGGAAGGCAGTGAAGGCTGTTGTTACAATGGAGATGCTCACTCTGTATGTGCTTTCCTCCTCTTCCAGGCTTTCTCTGCTGGCGGGATGAGCAACTGCAGCAAAATCAGTTCTTCACACATGTTCAGCAGATGTTGCATGCATATGGTCTCTAACCAAAGAGTTGTAGCCTTATTGCTGTTGTGAGACCCTAGTTCCCTAAGTGGACTGAGTGTTGTAGAATATCTGCCTTCTCTTTTTTACGGCCCTTCTGTTTCAGTTTAATTGTAGAACCGATGGAAAATTGGTTGCAACTGATGCTGAATTGGGATCCACAACAGAGGGGTGGAGGTTTAGATCCCGAGACTAGTCGTCCAAAGTGTTTCCTAATAATGGATCACATACTGAATTTGAAGGTGAGTGAGAATTGTTTCTGGGTTTAAAGGCCTACTGAAAGCATCTCACAGGACAGAAAGTGTGTTCAGTGGAGCAAAGCTATAATCCTGGCATCATGCAGCTGCAGGATCATGAGGAATGTTTTTCTTGGTATCAGGAATTGTGTGTATATACAGCCTGTCCAGTACACATCTGAAGGCAAAACATCACCAGCAATATCAATCTCTAGCTTTACACTTGGAGTAGAAGAATGACCCTATATTGCTGCCTGTCATCTCAGAAAGGACTCACCAAGATCAAATAATGGTTTAGTATTTGTTAATAGCAGTTTTTCTGAACTCCACTACTGATGCTGTGACCTCCAGGTCCATATACTATGGTAGTACCTGTAGTAGAACAGAGATTACATGAACCCGACTCTTCCTCTTCAAGTAATTAGTGGAGCTTTGCTGGAGTATGACTAGCTGAAGCAAACGTGTAGAAGCCAGAGGATAATTTTATCTGATCTGGAAGGATTCCAAAGGAATTAAAGCCCAAAACACAAAATATTGTGCCCATAATTGGGACTTGTCAAAATCTGTATATCGTGGTGTGGTTTGGGTCCTACAGTCTCTGCCCAGATACAGTAAAACTATAGAGAGGGCCACGAGAGTGGTAAGAAGGCAAGCACTGGTATGTAAGAGCATTTTTGTATGGAGGGGTGAAAGGAAATGGGACTCCCTTTCTTGGGGGCAGTACTGACAGCATCAGTATCAGAGCATCAGAGACAATAAGGCTGAAGATGGCCTTTATGCTAGCTTGTCACTGTTGTTTTGATGTAATTAAACTGCAGCATGGCTTGTGAAGGTTATTAGTGTGTTTTATTGTAATTCTCTCTGACATTAAGTTAAAAGTTACAGGCCCAGGCTTTGAGTTTTACTATGTGGGGCTTTACTCCTCAACTTGATTATCGTAGTCATTAAAACTCAGATGGTGCTCTCTAACATGCTAATTGCTACATACTGCCTCCCAGGCCTTTATGTCCCTTGTCTTTGATAGCCAGTGACTTGTAATCAACCTGTACTCTTTTTACAGATAGTACACATCCTAAATATGACCTCTGCCAAGATTGTTTCGTTTCTCTTGCATCCTGAGGAAAGCCTTCATTCCCTTCAGATTCGGATTGAGTTTGAAACTGGAATAAGTACTGGAAATCAGGAGCTACTGTTGGAAACAGGGATTTGCCTGGACCCTCGGAAGCCTGCTTCCCAGTGTGTTATTGATGGCGTAGTAAGAATGATTCTGTTTGTTTAATATCTTCCACATTCTCAGGGAATTTAAAATAATCTTCGGGAAGATAAATTGTCTTAATCTTCTCCCACTGGGGACAGTTTGGTCTGTAAGGATAGTAACTCTTAAGGTCTAGCATTATTTCCTTCATCAGGTAATATAAGTAGATTCCTATAGTTATACTCTGTCTAAATACTTCAATAGCTTGCTAGCACACTAGGTCTTGTGTTTCTCTGGGATCTATCACTATCAGTTTTTTAAGGCATCTGGTAAGAAGAGTGTCTGCCTGCAATAATTAGTTCATGATGTAACCAGGACCCTCTGGGTTAGTAGCAGCTATGTTTGGGATTTGTCTTGTTTATGTTCTCTTCTCTTTTCTCACCAGAGAGGCTGGGATAGCTACATGGTCTATTTGTTTGATAAAAGCAAAACTGTCTATGATGGACCCTTTGCTTCTCGGAGTCTGTCTGACTGTGTAAATTACATTGGTAAGTATGCTGGAGGACAGCTGGGAACTGAAAGACTGTTTCTCATGTAATATGAAAGTAGATTTGCTTTACAAATCTTTGTGTATTATCTTGAAGGGCATTCTCTAATTCAAAGAGGACCATTTAAGAACCTGGAGCAGCCTAACTCATCTACAGTGCTGTATCTCCACATTTTGTAGATGTAACAGTTCAGAGAATGTATTGCCCGCCCTTTGGGAGCTCTCCTATAGAGCAACTTAAGAATTGAGTTAAGGTTTTTGCCCTTGTATTAAATTCTGTGCACTGAACAGCATCTACCCCGCCTAAACACCTGAACCTAAACATTGCCCCACTTAAACAGAACCACGATGTGATTGAAGGCTTGGGAGGTAATACACGCAACCTAATCTTGCAGCCTAGAGAGGGAAACTTTTGGTCTGTGTCTGCACAATACATCCTGGAAAGAAGAAGATTCTGACTTGGGGACTGTGATTTCATTTGCACAGCCTTCTGCTCTGCTAAAGGGTCTTGTCCTTTCACACCCACAGAGTGTTGCAGTGACGTCGTGCTGGGAGATGTTTGCAGAACTTGAGTGATAGCCCGCATAGACATCCTTTGGTGCTACCAAGGGTCAGGAACCTTCTTATCTTAGGGTTTAGCATCTGAAGAAGTTGTGCGCATATCCCTTCTTCTCTTCCTCCCCTTTTCCCTATGCACAGGTACAAACAGGTTTCAGCTCCTTGCAGTCCTGTCTCCTGAGATTGGATGCTTTTGGATGTTCATGAGCAGTTGCCCTCCTACAGCTGTCCTAGATTTATGCTTCTGAACCCCATATCAGCATCCTGAGGATACAGATTACCTTTTTGCCCTGTACTGCCTGTGATAGCTGCATTTCAGCTTTGGTCCGTCTCTTGTGTCTTGCCTAAACAAAAGAACACGTCCCTCATTCTGTGCTACTGATCATTCAGGCCGCGTATGAGGAAATCCACCTTTGCTGTGCTCACAGAGCCAAGCCAGTGTGTTTGGCCATGCTGCACCAGTTGCAGAACAGTTGTCATTTCCCCATGGAGGTTATGGATTAGGGCTGGTCTTCAGCGACACTTGGCAGAGGTTCAAAACCTGCAGTCTTGTGCTGTCTTCCCAGCAGTTTTTAGCTGTAGTGATACTGTGTCCGTAACTCCATAGCACTGATCCTACTTCTGGTCTCGCCACGCAGAGCCAAGTGTCTGAAAGAGTCCAAGCCCCTCCTTCCCCTTGAGCTGTTAGGAGTAGAGCCCATCTGTTGCTGCGTGGATGCTGGTGGGATCTGTTCTAGTTGGTCCCTCTTAGTTTTGATGCTGCTGCCTGGCCCTGGCATCACCAGTATACTTTTAGACCATGCATGAAAGCTGCTTCTCTGCTTACAGCTTCCCTTACGTGTCTCCTGCAATGACAGCAGTCATCTGCAGGACCTAATTCACCTCTATGAAGGTGTATATCTATACACAATATACCTGTATGAAGGGCCTTGTATACCTCTATGAAAGAAAAAATAGTGTCAAGGGACGGGAGACATCTACTGGGATACTGCATGTAAAGGAAATGCCTTGTGACGTACAGTTTCTGTAAAATAGCTTTATTTTCCTTGGCTTGGCTCTGTAGAAGTTGTGCTGGTTTTCCCTCTCTCCTTTTACTGTCACTCACGTTTATTCTGATAGTTTTTTTCTGTGTGCTGGGCTATTTTATTCTGGTAAATCTCATTGCATGGCATCATTGTGCTGAATCTCTTGGAGCTAAGGCTTTTTATGACATGTTTATTGCTATCCCGGTGTACTGACAGTTCGCTGTCTTTATAGGGGAACACACATAGGTTGTGCGTCTTTTCCCCTTAAGCATCTACATCAGGAATCTGGGAGGAAATGTACAAAAGATTTGAAGGCATTTTCAGATGAAACACATTGACCAATACCAGTTGGTTAAATGCAGCGATTATGTTTGCTTTGCTAGCTTGGGCAAGTGCTTTAGAGTTTTTGGATAAAACCACCCATGGGTCCTGCCTTGCGCCATGTTTCATGCAATGTGTCCCGTGTCTGCTAGTGCCAATAGGCCAAAGTGCTCCAAGAAGTCGGTACTCTTGTAGCTGTGAGTTCAAACGTGAGCTGTTGCCTGGCTGGTAGCAGGCTGTCAAATACCTGGGGAGCTGTAACATGAAAAGCTTATGTGCGCTTAGGCAGCATCACATAAAAATTGAGCAGATCTTATGTGGCTTGATCCCTTAGTTTAGGCACCTGAAGCAAGTTAGGAATGTTGTAAGCACTGAAGTCCTTTTCTAGAGTTGTCCTTTCATTTGTGTACAATTGTGGTTTTTTCTTGCATTCAGTACAGGATAGTAAAATCCAACTGCCAATTCCTCAGCTGCGCAAGGTGTGGGCAGAAGCAGTTCACTATGTGATTGGGCTAAAAGAAGATTATGGCAGGCTTTTCCAGGGCCAGAGAGCTGCCATGTAAGTTGTTACTCCTCATTCAGGAGATTCAGTATTATGCAAATACAGAGACTTTGCATGGAAATGTGCATCTCGGGGAGGTTTTGGTTACCTGAAGTTTTACAGCCCTTTGCTGTTCTTTACTTTTATGTTATAAAACATACTTGGGCTGGGAGCTTATTCCACTCGAGGAATTTTACTGCATAGTGTCTGACACTGATAATACTGAAAAAACTTGAACATTGAATATAGTCACAGACCAGACTCGCAAAATGGCTGAGGTTGGTGGGGACCTCTGGAGGTCATCCAACATGTTCAAACAAGGCCAGCTACAGCTGGTTGACCAGGACCATGTCCAGATGGCTTTTAAATATCTCCAAGGATGGAGACTCTACAGCCTCTCTGGGCAACCTGTGCCAGTGTGCGGTCACCCTCACAGTAAAAGGGTTTCCTGATGTTCAGAAGGAACCTCCTGTGTTTCAATTTTTTGCCCATTGCCTCTGGTCCTGTCACTGGGCACCACTGAAAAGAGCCTGGCTCCGTTCTTTGTGCATCCTCCCTCTCAGGTATTTGTACATTTTGATCCGCACTCAGCCTTCTCTTCCCCAGGCTGAACAGTCCCAACTCTCTCAGCCTTGCTTTGTAGGAGAGATGCTCCAGTCCCTCAGTAATCTTCAAAGCCCTTCATTGACCTCTCTCCATGTCTCTGATGTACTGGAGAGCCCCGAACTGGATCCAGGTGTGACCCTACCAGTGTTGAATAGAGGGAGAGGATCACCTCCCTCAACCCGCTGGCAACATTCCTCCTAATGCAGCCCAGGATAGTTGTTTTGTAAGTGGCAGAATGAGTGGAACTATTTGTTATATTTGTAAGGTTTTGTCATGTGATTGAGCTACAGACTGGGCAGTGTCATATATCTCAAGTGATAAAAAAGGTGCCAGCATTCACCAGGGGAAGCATGCACTACAGGACCCTGTAAATGCTAAGAAATACTCTACACTGCAAAGACTGTTTAACTGGGCTTGGCAAAAGAACTGGGAAATGAGGAAGGACTTTCTCTTTTGCTTGCTGAGGACCTGCAGCTTCTGAGGATGTGAGATGGAGTCTGTGACCCCACTGAGACTCCCTGTTTCAAGGATCTTGCAAAATTTTTTGCTAGCTATGTCTTTCCTTCAGGTAACGTGACAGCACTGGCCACATAACTCCGAATATGCTTTTCAACTAACATGCTGTTCTTGTTTTGTTTGTTAGGCTCAGTCTTCTTCGGTATAATGCCAACCTAATCAAAATGAAAAACAATATGGTGTCAGCATCTCAGCAACTGAAAGCAAAGCTGGAATTCTTTCATCAAAGCATTCGCCTCGACCTGGAGAGATACAGTGACCAGATGGCTTATGGCATATGTATGTGTAGTGTAATACTTGCCTGGGTATCTTGTCTGATCCTATGAAGGGCTGTGGGTAAGAATTAGCATTGAAGGAAAATGAATGCAGAAGCTGCCATTGTGTTCCTCAGCATCTTTATGGGCATGTTTTAGCTGGGGCAGATGCAGGAGAAATGTCTGCCAGAAGCAAAGGCAGGAAGATAAAAAATAAAATGTTTTTGGACATCTTCAGTGACAGTGAAACAGGTGGTCAGCTGTTCCCCACTGAGAACACCAAGCTAAGAAAATTGGAGTATTAATCATACTGGTGATGTAAGCGTTTGCTATTTATTCATTCGGAGTCTGATTCATTTGGGGTCGTCACTGGGCATAAAGTGGAGGGCAGAGTTGCTGCACTTAATGTACGGTGAAAGGGCCACTAACCATCCATGGCAGAACAAACAGGCATGTGACTGTAGAAACATCATTTTGAACAGTGCTAAGGTGGTGATCTTGCTGCACTTGGTATTAGGAGGTAGCATGAGTCAGGATGAGAGAAGAGGTGAAAACGCACCAGCTGCAGTTTTAATATCACAGAAACGTCTGGATCTTACAAATAATGTTCAGGGGAGAATAGTAAGATTAATGTATAGTTTGGATATATGGTTAAAAACCAAAACTTGAGTCAAAAATTATGACTGGGCTGAAGGGTGGTGATGAAAAACAGAAAGACTCAGGGAACTGGCTTTGGACAGTCTGTTTAATCAAAAGCAGCAGTTGTTGAGCTTAATGGTGGAGTTTAAAGACTCAAACTCATTTTAGGCTGGTGATTGCAAACAGTGAAATCCTACCAAACAGTTCGTATGTGAGCATGAAGTTGTTAAGTCACAACTTTGCTGTCTGTCTGTGATCTCTGGGTCATGACTCCTGCTTGGAGATTCAGTCATGCTCTTTGCATCCAAATTCAACTCATGTATGTAAAGTTCAGGTTGTGCTTTATTTTTGTGTCTGTATGTTTTTATAAATTAACAATTCTTTTCCTCTTAAGCTTCAGAAAAGATGCTCAAAGCCTGGAAGGAGATGCAAGAGAAGGCCTCTCAGTGTGCACAGGTAGGGGATATTAAAGAAACTTCATTATCTCTCTGTGAAGGAGATCATGACAGGAACTTAGTGTCGTATGTGCCACTGCTCTGTGCCTTCAGCGTGTTTCATACCCTGCCTGCTGTGGGAATGAGAGTATCATTGCAAATGCATTAAAAAAGAAACAGTCCCCAGTCACCAGGTTGTTCGAATCTAGTGATTTGAAGAAAACCAGCACAAATGTCAGTAGACTGAGTTGTCTGTGTAGGAAGGTAGACTATAAAGACACGTTACTTGTTGCCCAAAAGAAATTATGTTGCTGTAGCCAGGAGTCTTCCTGGTTGGTTTTATTGTGCACAAAAATTTCCATTGCTAAAGCTGAAAATAATACCAATCGCGATTTTGAGATCGCTGCATACTTCATTTAGGAGCACAGACATAAATTTCTGGTATTCTGCAAGTAAATATGCAAATTAGTTTTTAATAAGAATCATCCTTAAGAAATTTAGAGCAGAGCCTAGAGCCAGTTCGTACTCTGAGTCGTCCTAATAGTTAACAGATGTTTTCACTTGTGGTTTATGGACAGTTGAGCTGGCATTGTGGCTTTCTGTTTCTTGGAGAGTTAGTTCTGCAAGAAAGGCTAGTTGAAATTTATCTACTGCTTAGAATTCTGATCTCTGTCTTCCGGGAATGAGCATTTTCATTTTATGTCCACTGAAAACGATGAGGAGATAGGGGCCTTTTTGACAGAGACTAATTCTGCCTGCAGTTCTGTCCAGACATTTATAGGGAAAGAATAAGCTTTTAGGTGTGAAAACTAGGGACAGAGTGAGGATGATCGTAGTTTATTTCAAAAGCTGTTTCTTCTTTTCTCCTGGATGTACTGAATAAAGCTTGGGAGGGGGAGGCATTCAGAGGGGAGCATTCAGAAGGAATGCAAGGAAAAATTAGCACATTTGTAATGTATTTCTCAGAGTAAAGGTCTTTAAAATAGCTCAGAAAGTAGTCTCTATTGTGCTCCACGATAGTAGCTAGCTGCAGGAGTGCCAATAACATTGCATGTTCTGCTGACCAGGACTGCCCATGGTTTGCTGGGATGATGTCTCACGTTTCTGCTCTCCCCTGCAGAGAGTTCTTGTATTGGCTGTCATAGTAATACAGAGCACAGCGATTAATACATAAAAATCCCAGACACCATTACAAACACAAACAATAAATTATATTGCCTGTTTTTTTCCCCTGTGAAGGAATAGACTGGGTAGTTCCGGTTCTGGGATCCATTACCTATCTTCATCTAAGAAGGTTCTTGGAGCCTTGATTCTGCTTGCTCATATGATAGAGATGGGGCAGTTGGGATTCCCACCTGAATTCCCCTCTGTATAACTCTTTAAATTTTGGGATCTTGTTGCTCCCCGTTAGGAAGCAACAAAGACAAAAGGGAGGCAGCTTCTAGCAGAATAACTCAAAGCTGTCACAGGCTGTTTCCAGAAAACCAGGAGCCTCAACAAATATTTACTTTGCAGACCATCAGAATTATGTTCTGTCTTCAGGCTGTGCAGTCCACATGTATAGTCACATTGTGTCCATTTGTCAGCAATGGAAAATGTTTTACTCCCTAATACACAGTGGTATCTCAGTCTGTCTAGTGGGCAGCTTAACTTGTGTGAATTGAAGAGACACGGTTATACTGCATGGTGAGTCACGGTGCTCCAGATAAAGACATTTCTTTTGATAACAGGGTTTACTTCACGTTTTTCTCACAATCTGATTCTCCTTTGATTATGTAGCTTCTCACTTCTCCTTTATCTTCTTGTTTTATTCTTTACCTGCAAGACCTACAGACATCCCTTTCTGGTCAAGGGGTCACATCCCATTTATATAGCCTCATACCAAGTACTTCTGCAGCTTCAGCAAGGAGTATGTTCTGGAAAATGTTCAATTTGCCGGTCCTGCAGCCCCAGGTCAGAAAGGAAAAGCTGAAATTTCTCTAGATACTTTCTCAGAAAGGCAGATCTGTGCCCACAGTCCGTGGCACTAAGACCCATTACAGTGACCAGTGCTTTCTTAATGGTGCTGGGGATCTCCAGTCCATGTCTGGCACCACATACCTAATCCTTGTGCTCAGAAATCTTGTTGTTGGCTGCCTCACCTCTCTTAACTGCGGGGGCTTGGCATAAGATTGGTATCTTTTGTATTGCTTTGAGGAAGATGTGAAATACTGTAGAAATGTCAAACCAAAATGGATATGGGAGGGTAAAATGTGAGAACACCCTCTGTTCATACTCTAAAAGTAGGAGGAAAAAAAAAAGTCTTCGCTGCTAGCACCAGAGAGTGTGTGTGTGCGCAGCATGCATCTCGGAGGTAGGATTTCTGAAGAAGCTGATTTTGATCTAGGTGATAACGTGCACTGAGAAGGTAGTAACGGTAACCTCAACTATTGTAGCAGCAGTCATGTCAAAAAGCTTTTTTCTCCTAAACTGTGAATGGAGTCAGCCCATTATCCAAACAAATATTACCTACTTTATTGCTGTCCTCCTTCAGTTTGATTTGTAACTACATTTCCCCATTAGGCTGAAGATATAGGATATCTAGATGAGCAGATCATGGCTTTGCACACAGAGATTGTAGAGCTTCAGAAGAGTCCGTATGCAAGGCGCCAAGGAGAGGTCATGGAGAGCTTGTAAGTCCTTTGCTTATTAACTTTATTGCACATAAATGGATTGTGTGTATTTCAGTATCTGAGGGTTTCTTTTCCTCTGTTGGTGGTTCCATCAGCATTTTTGAAATGCACTCATCACTTTTTGCAAACTGTGAGTACAGAGTAGTTTGCTACTGGTTTAAGATCATTTTGCTGGTAAAAGGGAAGATCCCACCACCCGTGACTGTACATTCCTCATTCCTTTTGAAGTTCTAAGGATCACTTGACAGCATTATAAGGCAGAATACACAATGACTAGACCTGGGGAAACATGGAAAACACAGCTAGGGAGGACAGGACACTTGTCTATCACTGACTATGAAACTTCGCCTTAGAAGAGGATGGGCCTAAGATATATCTTGGTCTCAACTGAAAAATGCAGACAATTTCTTGTTGCATTGGAGAAGAGTGAATTTTATAGTGTTGAGTGAGAAAATTACGAGATCATTGTAAAATCCTGTTAAATACCTTCAGTGTGTTTTCAAAGCAAGGATAATTAACAACTCCTGGATACTTGAATATTTGCAAACTTGAATATATATGTATATTTTTTTAAAGTATTAAAATATGAAAGAGCTAAGTGGTATTACTGATTTTAAGAAGATGTAGGAAGCAATTATTGTAGTTTGGGCTGTTGCTGAAAGCACCAGTAAAGAGATCAAATAGCCACCAGGACTGAATAGCTGCTAAATCTGTTGTTAGTAAGAGCTCTTCTGAATGACTCTGAATATTCTGGGAAGAAACATGCCTGTTCCTGGCATGTTCTCCTGCCTCCTTCTTTGTAGAGGCAGATCAGCTAAGTGGCTTTTGACCCATGTGTAGTTGCAGGAGCAGCAGAACTGGTGCAGAGGGCAGGAAGGGATGGAACGGAGAAACCACTGCTTGCAGCAGTAGCCCATGTTCAGAGCAGCTTAAACTAATCATGAACCTGCCTCCTGAAACATCATTTTTAAGCACTTTCATGACTGCAAACGTAAAGCTGCATCAGCTTAAAGCAAGGTGCTTACAGTGTGCCCTATGCTGTTGATTACTCTGGTCTAAAAGATACTCCTCTTAATGAGTGAAGCAGAGAACAGAGTTTTTGGAGCGAAGCATACTGCAGAGTGCTAGCTTAAGGTTTGGTACACATAGCTACGAGACACACGTGGATCCTGGGTGATGTCTCAGATTTACCTGACGGTGCTGGATGCTAATAGTCTCTTTTTCCCAGTGCAGCAGCAGTGATGCAGGAGTTTCAAGATGGATAACTATCCAGCACGCTAGAAATGCTGACTTGCATAAGCAGAAGCAGCTTGCGTGATCTCTTGAAACAGTATTGGGGTGATCTGAGGGCAGCTAAGGGGAAGAAGAGGCCTGCTGAGGGCCCAAAGGCAGAGTTACAACTGGCTAAACTGCAACTTGTTTCTGGCAGGCTTTTGATTTAGAACACTGAAGATTTGTTCAAGGGTGAAAGCAGTGTTTTGGCTGCTTTTGAAATATTTGAAAGAAGTAACATTTATTTAATGAGAAGAAGAGAAACACTGTCCTTTTGTTTGTGATGCAGCTATCTCTTTCCATTTGCAGACTGTCACTAAAATTCAGGCAAAAAATGCGGAACAGGAACAAGAATTTATCAGGCAGTTTTGCAGAAGTACCTATAGTTGCAAAAATGAAGTTTCATAATTAAGGAGCCATGTGAAAATTTGAAACTGAAAATAACATCTAATTGGTACAGTTATCTGAGAAGAAAATGCATAATCAGAGGAAAAGAGAGACAGCTTTTAGGGAAGAGTTGGTTTCCATCCCAGAAAGACCATCCCTGTGTTCCACATGTCATACTTGTACACCAGCTATAGAGGAAGGTGGCAGCTCCAATGTATGAGGTTCAACAGGTCGTAATATAATTGCAGTGCTTTTTTCTTGAGTCATCTGCTTGTTGATACATGTATGAATAATTTTCTTCTTTTTAAAGGGAACAGAGAGCCATAGACCTCTACAAGCAATTAAAATCAAGACCTCCAGGTACGGAAGGAGATGGTTCAAAGGCTGTTTCACACTCGTACCCCATGACTAATTTTTATGAACTCAAACCCAGAAAATACTGTTTAGGAAAAGGCAAATGATTGTATTAAAGTTAACCAGACTCAAGGGCATACCTTAAGATAATTTCTTTTTTTTTGCTCTCCCAAATTCTGTAGTCCTGTTCCTCAGCCATGGGTTTGTATTTTGGTTTTCAGTGTTGGAGCATCTGCCCTGAGCACCTGTCTGCCTTCTGGCATTCTCTACCTTTTTTGCTGCCCCCAGTACTACTGCTTTACTCCCTCCAGGTATGAGAAGAACTGCTGTTCCTCTGTCGTTGCTCCAACCCAAGAGCAGTCTCTTTCCTCCTCCTCCTCCTCCTCCTTTCTCTTAATTATACTGGATAGAGCCCCATGTTTGGGGATTATTATGTTCTGAACATAGTAACTGGTGAGCAGGAAGATGTAGTTACTTGTGCATTTGAGAACTACCTTCAGTCCTTGTTGAGGCCAGCATCTAGACAGCGAGAGTGGCTGGAATTGTATACATTATTGCGGAAAAGCTGTGCCTAATGAGAGACACTGAGAGATTTTAACATGTTTCATTGTGTTTCACTTTTTTTGGCTGCGCTTGTTAAGTCAAATCTTTCCTTGACTCTGGGCATTTGTGTCCGGAGTGACTGCTCGCTAAATAGCGTTTTCCTAATGTGGTGATTGCCCTTCCAGATCATGCCTACAGTGACAGCACGGACATGGTGAAGATCATTGTGCAGACAGTACAGAGCCAAGACCGAGTTCTCAAGGAGCTCTTCGGCCATCTCAGGTACTTTATGCAGAAAAAAACCCGAACAAATGCAACTTGCAACATTTATAGCTTTGTAGCAGGAAAGGAGAGGGAAAACCACGGAGATCAGAGCCCAAAAGCTCCATCCACAGACATACGTTTCAAATAGCAATATTAATTCTGCTCCTTTATGTCTGTTGATTTTCCACTTTTTTAAAAATGTATAGGTCGTAGGGAAGGGGAGTAGAATGCAGTGGCTTATACTGTTAGCGTCCAAGAGTTCACGTTAAAATGAGACAAATTCTGCTAATTTTTAGGTTGGGATTAAAATCTTACGGAAAAAGAGAAATAGCGTAACAGCTGAGAAGATATCACAGTGATTTGTTCATTAATTCTTCAAGTAGCTCAGAAAAAATGTCATTATGCAGATCTCGGTAGTCAGCAAAGCATGATTTAGCGTTATTTTCATGTGTGGCTTACGCTTAGTAGATCCCATAAAGAAAGTTGCTAGTTATGGTATGGTCAGCTCACAGAGACCAACACAGACCAGAGAAGATGAATAAAATACCATGGTTGAGTTGCTGTGCTGTCCATTGTCATCAGGATCAATTTTTGCATTTCAAATAAGAGCTTATTTCGTGGCTATTATTAGTAGTGTCATCTGCCTGGTTTTTTGAGTCTTAACTGGGCTTGGAAGAGTCCAGGAGTCCCTCCAGTCTTGCAGGTTTTGTACCTGCAGCTGTCACAGCTAAGACAAAGGCGTGTTCTCACAGAATTTTCTTGAATCCTGAGGTGAGGCTTTTGGTTTTGCCAGAACATATTACCAGACAAGCTGGAAAGTAACTGTGTTTGGTTTTTATTATAGCAAGCTCTTGGGCTGTAAGCAGAAGATCATTGACTTGCTTCCAAAGATTGAAGTGGCTCTAAATAACATCAAGGAAGCTGACAACTCAGTGATGCAGATGCAGGGCAAAAGACAAAGGGAGATATGGCATTTGTTGAAAATTGCTTGCGTAAGTAGCTTTTAGACTATTCATTTGCTTTTCCTTCCAGTGTGGGAGCCAGGGGACATCAAATGAAACTTTGAAGAGGCCAAAAAGGGAACACTTCGATACAATGGTTGATTTTTTTATTTTTTTTTTTTTAATTTATTTTACTGTAGAGAAGGGAAGTTTGAGATGCTAAAATTTGACACAGGTTTAGAAAGGGGGTAGACAACTTAATGGAAGAGAAGCCCAGTAGAGGAGACCTTGGTCCCAGTAAGTTGTAAAACTGCAAACTGCTGGTGGCTAGAGTACAGTAGACGTGCCATGCCATGTGCCTTGTTCTTATGTTCCCTGAATGTCTACTGTTGGCTGCTGTTAGAGCGCATATGATAGAATCACAGAACGTTTTGGGTTGGAAGGGACCTTTTAAAGGCCATGTAGTCCAACCTCCCCTGCAATGAGCGGGGACATCTTCAACCAGATCAGGTTGCTCAGAGCCCTATCCAACCTGACCTGGAATGTTTCCAGGGATGGGGCATCCACCACCTCTCTGGGCAACCTGGGCCAGGGTTTCACCACCCTCATTGTAAAAAAATTTCTTCCTAATATCTAGTCTAAATCTTCCCTCTTTTAGTTTAAAGCCATTACCCCTTGTCGTATCGCAACAGGCCCTGCTAAAAAGTTTGTCCCCTTCTTTCCTGTAGGCCCTCTTTAAGTACTGAAAGGCCACTATAAGGTCTCTCTGGAGCCTTCCCTTCTCCAGGATGAACAACCCCAATTCTCCCAGCCTGTCCTCATAGCAGAGGTGCTCCAGCCCTCTGATCATCTTCGTGGCCTCCTCTGGACCTGCTCCAACAGGTCCATGTCCTCCTTATGTTGGGGGCCCCAGAGCTGAAGACAGCACTGCAGGTGGGGTCTCATGAAAGCGGAGTAGAGGGAAAGAATCCCCTCTCTCGCCCTGCTGGCCACGCTGCTTTTGATGCAGCCCAGGATGCGGCTGGCTTCCTGGACCCCCAAGTCCTTCTTGGCAGGGCTGCTCTCAATCCCTTCATCCCCCAGCCTGTAGTGATACCAGGGGTTGCCCTGACCCAGGTGCAGGGCCCTGCACTTGGCCTTGTTGAACATCATGAGGGTTCACATGGGCCCACTTCTCGAGCCTGTTCAGGTCCCTCTGGATGGCATCCTGTCCCTCAGGCGTGTCAGCCGCACCACTCAGCTTGGTGTCATCTGCAAACTTGCCGCGGGTGCACTTGATGCCACTGTCTAGATCATTGCTGAAGATACTGAACAGTACTGGTCCCAGTACAGACCCCTGAGGGACACCTCTTGTCACCAATCTCCATCTGCACATTGAGCTGTTGACTACTACTCTCTGGATGTGACCATCCAACCAATTCCTCATCCACTGAACAGTCTACCTATCAAATCCATATCTCTCCAATTTAGACAGACAGATGGGATATGAGGGACCATGTCAGAGGCCTTACAGAAGTCCAGATAGATGACATCTGTAGCTCTTCCCTTGTCCACTGATGTAGTCGCTTTGTCCTAGAAGGCCACTAGGTTGGTCAGGCAGGACTTGCCCTTGTTGAAGCCATGCTGGCTGTCTCAAATCCCCTCCCTGTCCTCTATGTCCCTTCAGAGACAACTCTTCCCCCCCTGTCTATTTCTGGATGTAGAGGGCAATGCCTCCACCCCTCCTTCCTCACCTATCCCTTCTGAACAGCCTGTAGCCATTGATAGCTGCGCGCCAGGCCTGGGATTTGTCCCACCAGGTTTCAGTAACGGCAACTAGGTCGTAGCTTTCTAGCAGCATGGTGGCTTCCAGCTCCTCCTCATTGTTGCCTGTGTTGCGTGCATCGGTATACCCTGCGATAAGTGAACTTCAGCCTAAAATTGTCATTTTAGTGCTGCAAAAGTGAAGTAGGTGCTTTCCTGCTTAGCTTAAGGTGTTTTAAGACTACGCTGCTTTTTCTGCATTGATTACAATGACTACACAGCTGAAGCAGTCTCCTGATTTCCACATGCCTACACTCAAGGTCAGCGTAGGAAACGTGTATGTCTTTCCCTTGTCAGGAGAGGTGCCGCTGTGCGTGACATGTTTAGGACATGGCACCACCTCCTAATTCTTCAGTGTAGAAGACATGCCATATACAACACGGGTGACTTGCATGCAGAGACATTTGGTACCAGCTGTTTGCAAAACTGGAGGATTGTATCAGCTGACTTGCCAGCCACAGGCATGGCCGAGATTGTGTGTATGTGTTACAAACAGTACTTATGTTTAATTGCAAGTCTTGCATGCAGAATAACTAAGCCTGACTAAATTCTTCCTTCGTCCGTCACAGCAGATTAATTTCTTTTTTCTAGACTCAGAGCTCTTCTCGATCACTGGTAAGCTCCAGCCTGGAAGGGACAGCCTCAACTCCAGCAGCCACGTGGCTCGCACAGAGCTCCTCAGGGAACGTACCTCACCCTTTGTCATCTATGGCAGCTCCTGAAGATGGGTAAGAGCTGTTTGAAAAGGAAAAGAGGCCGCTGCAGAGAAGTTAGTGTAGCCAGTGTGTGCGTACACTCTGAAATCCTGTCCTGTGCCCCTGGAGTCTCTGGTGCTGAGGGGGCCTGAGGGGCATGTCTTTACCACATCCCATGTGGTGGGTTTTGGATATGCTGGGCAGGGAGAGCTTTGGAATACTAGACTGTCTCTGAAGGCAACATTGCTCAACTCCTGGCTGGAGTTTTAGTAACTTACCACTGGCCATACCACAGCAAAATGCAGCAATGAGATTTTGAGCCAAAATGCAGTTTCTTTTCATGCCCTGGTTCTGATGCAAGTCCCAGGTAAATCAGGCCATATTCAGTGCTTCTTACAGCTTCAGCAATTTTAAAAAGTCCTAATTCAAATGGAGGTCTGAAATTGGGGTCAGTACTAAGCAACCCATCTGGTTCAATATCTGGGCGGGTTTTTTATCCTTCCAAAAAAGGTTTCAGTAGCTCATATGTTAGTAATGCTGTAAAAATTCAGGCATTAGGTTGAACTCTTTATTCAGAAACCTCCGCTTTCTGGTTCTGAGCAAGTTCCACGTACCACTCTTAGCTAAAGCACTGTGCTATTCATTTCTTGCATGTCATGTTATTCTATCTCGGGGTTGGATTTGGTTATTAAGACCCCTCTCTCTGTCCTAGAGTGCTGTCAGGAGCTGAGGGTTTTTTCTCTTTGCTTCATTAGCAATTTCACTTCCAGTCAGCATAACAGAAGGGAAGGTGCCCCTCAAAGACTGCTCAGCCCTCAATCTGCAGCAGTGCTGGTTTTGTTGGGGCTGGGGCAGGGGTTGGGAACATCGGCATCAAACCATTTGGCCATCTCTTTCTTTTTGGGTGGTCAGGGAAATACCTAGGTTCTGAAGATACACATCTTCTAAGCAGGCTTTTGCTGGAAGTCAGTTATTTTTCTGAAACCCTGAGCAACCTTTTCCACTTCCTCTTTTCTGTCTGCTGCTGCAGGGCAAATTTTACCTCTGAGTAATGTGGGGTGATCACCTTCTAATAGGTGTTTTGCTGAGCAAGGGTGCCTTTGGATCGCCTCATAGCTCCTCTTCAAACCATGACTTCACTGTACGAGGCGCTGTACAAAGAACCAAGAGATGTAAACGTTATGGGGAGTGGGCAGTGATTTCAGGCTCCTCATACTCACCTCAGTTCCTGCATTCTGTAAAGGCTGAATTTCAGTGTGGTTTGTGCAGTTCCTCTGTAGTGGACTGCAAATCCACACTTCCAGGGTGGGGATCTGCAGGATGCCACCTCCAGGCATGTTTTTGTGCCCTACAAGGTAGCTCCTACAATTGCAGAGAATTATAAATCAGTTTTTTGGGTTGTTTGGTTTTTTGGGTTTTTTTTCCCCCCAGTGCAGAGCCTTTTGACGTTGGTGTTACTTTATGTTTTAAATCTGTAATTTTATGCCTTCCTTTCCCTGCAGGGAAAATTTTGTCCATGTGATAGAAGAGAATCTGAATTACCTTGAACTCTTTAGCAGTATTTTGCAGGAGGCGAGACTGGAGCAGAACAACAGCATGATGGTAAGTCTGTCGATGCATCTCTGAGGACCCGATTTTTTAAAGCCACAGCGGGGTCCTCTGGGGGTGTGAACTCCTTTAATAGGGTCATTTGTGATGTGAATTGCTGTGGCTGGCTTGTGATGTCTGTCATCCCTCCCGGACTCTGCTAACCTGCTGGTCGTTACGGAAGGTAGCACTTGGTGCTTGTGTCAGCCAAGCGGTCTGCATGGTGGAGTGGGCTGTTCTGTGGGTCCCCCTGGCTGGCAGAGCTCGCTCTGAATGCTGGTTGCATTCTCAGCTGGAGAGTCCTGGTTTGTGTCCCTGCACTGGAGTGAGCAGGGTTCTCCGTTTCTTCAGTAACTGAAGCTCTCCTTAGGGCAGAAGTGGGGCTTTAGAGAGTCCTAAGAAGGTTCTTTGCACAAATTGGTGTTTGAAATAGCAAGAAATGACCAAAGTAAATAATGATCACCCAGACGTTTTGACACAATCTGAAACTCTGTTCCTGAACTGCTAATTGAGGCCAGGAAGTTACTGCTCAAAAGAGCCCAGTTACCAGAAGAATGAAAGGCACCACAGAATACTGGTCTTTTAGAAGAAGCTCTCAACTAATTTTAGGGGCTGTGTTGTAGAAGAACCTGTATAAATATAATTAGAAAATGACAATTAGGCATGTAGTTTGACCTGTTCATAATGAAGAAGAGTCAATACAGCTTCTGTTAGCACGAGAATGTCTCACGAGTTTATTGCAGTCCTGTAAAGAAGTCAGAGATCCGCTGATATGCTGTAACTTGGATTTTCAAAAAGCTGCTTAAAGGCCTCTTTGGGGATAACTTCTGTTCTCATGGGATAAAAAAGTTGAAGCTGTTTACCAGTTGTAAATGCTGAAATGAAAAGAAACAAGGTTGGGGAAATGGAGGTGATTGGTGAAATGGAGCTCTTACAACCATTTTAATTCATAAACATTTTAATGTTCTAATGTTTATGAATAATAGTGAACAGTGAACAGAGTTTACTAGAGTTACTAAGTTATTTGGGATGGTGAAATGAAAACTTATTAGTGGCAGTTGCAGATGACACTGTAATAGCAAAGGATTGAGCAATATGAATGGGGAAATGAAATCAACTACTGATTAAGGCAAAGTAATTATGTTAGTGGGGAAGACAGCCTTAATTACGCATACCCTGGTCTCCATCCATTGGTTGATGAATGCTTTGTTTGTCTGTTCTGTTCCGACAGCGTTGGTATCTGTTGTGTAATACAATTTTCTCTCTTGTATTATCTCCTTGCTGTGGCTGGAGATGAGTGAGAAGCCATATTACTGGCTTCTTACCATGTCTCTCTTACTTCATCCATGTCTCTCATGTCCCATATCGCATTCAAAGCTGCAGCATCTGTCTCTGGCATGTTTTAGCCCAGAAAGATTATTCATTGTTGTGGAATCATGCTCTGCAGACCAGCACCTGTTTTGTTATGTTTGGTTTCTTTCCCCTTTTTCTTGCATCAGGGGACACAAGTTAGGTGACAGGAAAGTAGTAGAAAATGGGATTTGTACTCTTCAATTCACTTGGGGAAAAAACAGAGGAAAAAAAAATGAGTAAGAACCTTTTCTCTGTTCTTGCATACATTTGACTTGGACCGTTTCTTTTTCATTTGTGTTCTTGCCCTACCAGTACATCCCACGGTGCACTTGGAACCCCGGTGGCAGGTTTTGTGCAGGCACAAAATGTAATTTCTAAAGCGAATGCAGTCTGCGTCATGCCTGAGCACTGCAATAAGTAGGGGGAATTTTGTATCGGGGCAAAGCAAGTGGTGAAATTGCGAGATTACTTTTCAGCTGCTAGATCAACACAGAATCACAGAATCACCTATGTTGGAAGAGACCTTTAAGATCATCAAGTCCAACCATCACCCTAACATGGCCAAAACCACCACTAACCCATGTCCCTCAGCACCACGTCTACCCGGTTTTTAAATACCTCCAGGGATGGCGATTCCACCACTTCCCTGGGCAGGCTGTGCCAATGCTTGATAACCCTTTTGGTGAAGAAGTTTTTCCCAATATCCATCCTAAACCTCCCCTGGCACAACTTGAGGCTGTTTCCTCTTGTCCTGTCACTTGTTACTTGGGAGAAGAGACCAACCCCCACCTCGCTACAGCCTCCTCTCAGGTAGTTGTAGAGAGCGACAAGGTCTCCCCTCAGCCTCCTTTTCTCCAGGCTGAACAACCCCAGTTCCCTCAGCTGCTCCTCAGAAGACTTGTTCTCTAGGCCCTTCACCAGCTCTGTTGCCCTTCTCTGGACACGCTCCAGCCCCTCAATGTCTGTCTTGTCGTGAGGGGCCCAAAACTGACCGCAGCATTTGAGGTGGGGCCTCACCAGTGCCAAGTACAGGGGGACGATCACTGCCCTAGTCCTGCTGGCCGCACTATTCCTGATAGAGGCCAGGATGCCATTGGCCGCCTTGGCCACCTGGGCCCACTGCTGGCTCATTCAGCCCGCTGTCCACCAACACCCCCAGGTCCTTGATTCTTTGAGGAGAGAGAGAGACGCTGGGTACTGAGTGTCCTTTGGTCACCACCTTGGCAATGTACATTCAATAGCTGTTTCCTGCACTTCAGTTATTTCCTTGCTTCTTGTTTCAGAGTTTTGACTGGAGCTGGCTGAAATAGCAGAGGAGCTGACGCGCCTGCGTGCTGCAAGGTGGCTTGGCAGCCTTCGATGTGACGAGCTGGAGGGGACTGGTGCATCCATCACCGTGTATTTTGTAAACCTTAGTGGCGTTGATTACAAAGGTGGCACTCAGCAGCACAGATAACACCATGGGTGGAAACAAACAGCGTTTGACCGGCTGTCGCTGCGTTGGCCTTTCCACTAAACAACTAACCTGCTTCTTGGAGAGGCGCCTGCGGGGCGCCCCCTGCCTTCACCTGCGGTGGGCCCCGGCGCTGGGGGGCGGGGGGGCCTTTCCTGCAGCCGGAGGGCTGGCAGCTGCTGCGGGCCC
>VYXH01005069.1:77934-112779 GCA_013397275.1 Burhinus bistriatus | reverse complement strand
GGTGAGGCAGCCTGGAGGAGAGGAGGCGGCGGGCCGCTGCCGCGGAGCGAGGCCGGCTGGGTGCTCTGAGGATATTCCCTGGCTTTTTTGGGTCCAAAAGCCGAGAGAGCTTTTTTTTTTTTCTCTGTGAGAGAAGGGGGCTGGGATGCCGGTCAGAGCGGAGGGCGGGTCGGGGGAGCGGAGAAGCGCCGCCGCGGGCGGTGACGGCCTGTGTCCCGCAGGTGATGCGAGGATGACCATGGCCCAGGCTGGAGCCGTCGTCGCAGCTGCCGCGGGACTCCTCGTCTTCTTCCTCTACTCCTCCATCCACAGGGTCGAGGAGGGACACCTGGCTGTGTACTACAGGTACTGCTGTTCCCTGCCCTCACCCTGACGGCTTCTGGAGCCTTCCCTAAGTGTCCCTCTCTCCGCTCGGGATCCATCCCTGGCCCCAGCTCACCTTAGCAGGCTCCTGTGTTTCCCTCTGGGTTTTGCCCCGAGGTGGGCAAACAGCGTGGTTTCTGCTCTTCTTGTGTCGGAAACAACGTGAGCCCGGATAGCCTGGCTCCCTGCAGAACCCTGACGAGTTTTGGTCTTCTCGAATCCTCAGCCACTTTCCCTCCCTCCCCTTTTCTGGGTTGCAGTTTGGATTTCAAAGCTTAGGGGACCAAAACTCTTGCTCCATCTACTCTTTTCACGTCTGTTGATCTCTCCCTCTTGCGTTGAGGGCTGTCGCCTTTGTCCCAAGACTGTCGGCTAGCCAGAGTACCCGCTTTGTTGTTGTTTTCAAATGGGTCCTCTCCCTGGCTCTGGGCTGAGATTCACCTGAGCTCCTTGCTGCCCTGCGTAGCACATGTAGAGCAACGTGTCAGTCCACAACAGTGAGTGGTCACAGTTACTTAGTGCTACCTCTTGACTAGATTTTGATTCAAATGTTGAGTAAAGGCACAGAGAAGTTCAGCACCAGCCTTTCAGCATTTTTTGCAGCTTTTGCTTTATTTCTGTACTGTCTCTTCTCCCCTTCGCACTCACCGCTGTGAGCCGGTTTCCTTTGCACTGCTCTTTCCTGTAATGATGAGTGTTTTGAACAGTATGGGCCCTTGCGGGACACTGCGGGAGACCTTGCTGTGCTGCGGGGATGGATCACTTTGAGCTCTCCTCTGTCTCCTGTCTTCTAACCACTTGTCAGTCCCCATGAGAGGCTGTGGGTTTTCTTTCCACTTTGGGTAAGGGACTGTGCTGAATGCCTCGTGGAAATGCAAACTGATGGTGTCGTATCAACTGCTGGATTTTACCATGGTTACCAGTGAACTATTTAGAGAGGAAAATCTGTGGTTTTGAAGCTCTCCACAACATTGCCATGGTGGAAGAATTTAGCAATATCTGCCTTGCCTAAAAGTCAGTTGCTCACAGGACTGAAGCAAATGATTGTCAAGTCGTAGGAGGCAAGTATCGTACAGTCAGCCCTTTTGTAGGGGAATTGGTGGCAAAGTTGGTGCAGGTGAGTAACATACTTTGCACTACCACAGCTGTGACCCCTGGAAGTTTGAATGTACTTGCTCGCGTTCAAAGCCAGCACTTTTTCCAGTTGCTTAAACTTTTTCCCTGTTTTTCTCTCTCCGTAGGGGTGGTGCATTATTAACTAGTCCAAGTGGACCAGGCTACCACATCATGCTGCCGTTCATTACCACGTTCAAATCTGTGCAGGTTAGTATCTTCTCAGTTTGGAAGAGGGTGAGTGGGAGCAGGTGTCGGTCGGGATATTGCTGGATGGGGGCGTGTCTTGAGCAACTGGTGTTTGCAGAGGGGCTCGGTAGCGTGGTAGTCAGAGCAGCAGCTCCTAGGGAGCCCTTGGTTCCTTCTGCCTTAGGTGCCAGACCCAGCTGTGTGCTGGGACTTGTCCTTTTGGTGGAATCTCCACACACGTGCGTTTTTTGCTTGGGACAGGACATGTCTTGCTCTGGGAGGATAGTCTGTGTTTGTGGCCCTAATTGTTTCCCTGGAGAGCTGCAGGAGCTGAGAGCAGGGAAATGAGCGCAGCTGCCTTTCTGTCTCCTAAAAGGCAAGTTGAAAAGAAGTCTGTCTTCTGCCCACACCTGAAAAAGTCAGGAGGGAGGTGGAGGACACATTTTTGGCTCCATGTTCCTGTGTAATGGTTGTGAGAGTCTGGGCACAGCACGGTCTTCCTGGAGAATGGAGAGGTTTTGTGAGCACTGGTTGTCTTTTTATTTCAGACCACGTTGCAGACTGATGAGGTGAAAAATGTGCCTTGTGGGACAAGGTATGTTTTCCCTTTGTATTTCTTCTGGTGATGAGCAAATGCATTCTTATCATACAGTATGCAGCTAGTCGTTTACAGTGCTGTGATGCAGAGGCTGAAAAGTAAAGGCATATACCCTAAAATTAGTCCCAACCATACACACGTACATCACGCTTGGAAATAATAGAGCAGGAGGTATAGGAAGGAATGCCCTTGCTTTTGCTGGAATTGATGTTCTCAGGGTATTTGCATTTGTAGTGATAGTCGATTTTTCTTGGTTTCTTCCCTCAATTACTCTGATAGCCCATTGCTTGTGCTTTGGTCTGCCCTCTGCTTTGCAGTATTTCCAGTCTGAATCTTGCGGCTAATCCAAGTGTTGATAAGTGGCTAATACAGCGGGCAAAAGTAAATGATGAATGGGAGTCCTCCTGATGGGAGATGGTTCATTTCAAAAACAGCTCAAGAAAATGAGTCTCCTGGAATGACTTGGGTATTTTTGGAGTTGACATTTCACCTGATGGAAAGAGAAAGTGAGAAAGAATAAAGGAAAAGTCCTATGCATGGGTGGCATCTGCCTGCTTCATAATTAATGCTGATCCTTATTGCAGCACAGATCTGTATAGTTTTAACACAGAGAGCAGGATCACTTGGGCTTAAATATTAACATAAAGTTCTCGTGGGCCCTAGCTGGTTTCAGGAGTGTCTGTAAATAATGCTAGTGTTCAGTCCTGCAGACAGGGCTTTGCGGTCAAGTGAAGAGACTTTAGGTCAAGTGAAAAGTAATTGCAGGAAGGAGGAGTAAGACTCATTGTGTTCTATATCTGTGTCTTTTAAATGGCAAAGTTAAAAATAAGTTATCAGAGCAGAGTCTTAGCAGTGTGTTTAATGGCATCTTTTGGCTCGTAAGTAGCATAAATAGGAGTGATACTTCACCTGCTGGATGTTGTAAAACAGCATCACAACTCTGGGCTAGGGATGGTGTCCTGGTGTCCCGCAAGCCTTCTCAACACACCAAGCAAAGCTTTCCGCTGAAGCTTGACCACATTAGATGCTGTGCTGCTTTGACCCTGCTTGAGCAGGGAGGTTGGACAAGATGGCCTCCAGAGGTCCCTGCCAGCCTTGACCATTCTGTGTACCTGTGATTTAGGAGCTAAATACTCAGTTTAATTCTGTATAGTTAGTTCATTAAGCTCCTGTTACATTTCCACGTGGCAGGATTCAGTTGTGCAATACAAGTGGTTGTGAACTTACACGTAATAAACGTGTTTTAAAACACCAACCAGCTGGTGAAGCAGTTCTTAGTTAATAATTGAATACGCTTCAGACTAAAGCTCCCAGTAGCCCTGTCCATTTTTAAGGTGTTACTGCAGGAGCCTTTAAATCTGCTGCATTTGGAATCAAATTCTGCAGCTACTCCATGCCAAAGCTTTGAATCCACATTTCCATAAAAAAAATATTAGCTTATAGATAACAAATGGATCAAATCTGAAATTTCACTCTCCCAGTTCAAAGTTCATTACAAGAATAGATGCTAAACAGTTTAAATTTCTTTAATTGTATATTAAACCGTCAGATTGTAAAGGCTTAGTTTCTCTTCCCCTGTATTCATATTCCTTTTTCCTGTATTCTCATCTACATTAGGAAGCTTCTGAATGGCTGTGTGGGTGTCCCATCCCCAGTGGCCTTACCTGTCCCGTTTATGCTTGACAGCATTAAGTGAATACATTAAATACAGATTTTAAAATACTTTGGCACTAGATGACTTTTTCATAAAACAGCTGTCACCCCAGAGACAAAAGCCATTTTGTTAGAGCAGGTAGAATATGTATCTGCTCGAAGCTGTGAATTGCCTCTGGTGTCTGAGATTTCTGGCTTTCCCCAACAAGAAAATATGTGCACAGTTCCTTGGGAAGTTCAGCAGTTTTCCTCACGGCAGGTCTGCTGTTCTCCAAAAACTGATGGAAAATCTGTGCAATAAACTAGTTTTACAAGAGCGAAGTATTCCAAAGGACTGCCTCGAAGAGTTAATTGAGAATATACTCATGCGTATATTAATTGTGGAATACAATAAATGGGTTGAAAATGCTGTTGTGCAAATATTGCATGAGAGGATTAGGTAAGTAGCATTTTTCTTATAAACTTAACTGGAAAGAATCATGCTAAATCTTGTACAGGTTTTTACAATGCTAAGAGACAGTAAATAGCCAGGACGCTAAGCAGGAATATTGCTCAAGCATTAGTTGTTTATTTGCAAGGGTGCGAGAGTCGTCTTATGCTCATGCTGCAGATCGTTGGCAGGAACACAAACAGAGCGCTGGAGGAATGCTGTTCTGGGGCAGATCCCTGCTTGTTAGCCAGCCACATAAAACAATGTGTTGTGAATATTGCAAACAGATGTATTGCATTAATCCCTGTATCTCTAGACAGACCGGATCTGACCTTTAAGCCCAAGTTTTACATGCCCTGATTGCCTAACCTGGTCCGGTCTTGTTTGTGGTCAGCTTTAGCAATAAGCGTTAAACCTTCATGTGTTTTTATGGCCCCTGTTTTATGGCAATGTCCTTCAGTTTTTCCCTTGTCTTTTCCTGGCCTGGCAATAAGCTAAAATCCTGAAACGTATGAGGCTTTCCAAGGTCTACTGAAATGTATGTTAGTCCCCTGTGGGCTTTCACCTTGCCCTGTAACTTTCTCCCAGGTGCACACAGTCTATGTCTTGATCCTCCTTTCAGACTTCCTATGGATTTCTTCTTGTTGCTCTCTCCCTGACCAAAGAGCCTGCTCAACTCGGTGCTGCTCTGCCTGACCAGCCCCACGAGCAGCAATGTGATGAGGGTGTTTGGGGGTGCGAGTAGCCCTTACAGAGGCTGCAAATGCTGGTGTTAGGCTGCGGAAACCGCAGTGGAGAGTTGCAAGCACTGGAAGTTTCCCTGTGGGAGTCACCCTGCTGTGCGCCTGGCAAGAAACGGGCTTTGGCAGACGAGGATGTTTTGAGAGTAGTAGTGGCTTGTGGAAATGGAAGGAGTGCCATCTGAGCCAGCGTTTAAGCTGTAGGTATCAAAGGGCAAGTAAAGCAGTTGTGGATGACAAAAGTATTTGTATGGTTCCAGGTCAACAAAGTGTGTGAATCGCCCCAAATCAGTGCATGGTGCTCTGCCAGAGAAACGGTCACAAAACTGCCCGGGACAGTACTTCGTGCACCCCAGGAGTTAACTAACATCTTCTGGACCAGGCTGTCTTGTCTGAGGTGCTTACTTTAAGATCAAAGTGGTGGCTCCAGCAGCTGGCTGGCCAGTCTAAGTGCTTTGTAGGCTTGGTTTAACCTTAAGCCCTCAGTGGAGAAATGAATGGCCAGCCTGTTTGGGCTCTGAGCGGCACCTCTTTCCTCAAAGCCATTGTCTGACCAACAGGACTGATAATTCACTTATGCCCTGCGCCAGCTGAGATCCTTGGCAGGGTTGCTGTGGGCAGCGTTGGTTGTGTCAGACGGGCAGCAGGCAGTCCTCTCTGGTCTAAGGTGCCAGCCTTTCTTGCATGTGAGGTGATACGGGGCTGTGGATGAGTGCTGCATAGGAGGCAGATTGTCTCAGGTGCTCTCTTTTTCCTTCTAACTTCCCTATAAAATTGAAATGCCAAAAGGACACCAACATAAAGATGTGCAGTGGAGGAGATTCAGTTGGAAGAAGCCCACCCACTCTGCTTTGGTTCCTCACCAGGATATCTAGAAGGTACCCCAAGATGGCAACTGGGTTTCTCTGTCCTGTTGGAGATGTCATAAGGTGGCTGGAACAAATAAGGAGGATGAAAGCAGGTTCAGAAGATCATGAGGAATGCTGTTGGATGTCACTTGCAATGATAAATAGTCATTTTATTGGATGTGGTGGGACAGTTAGAGTGCAGAACAGATGAGATGGAGAAAAACACATATACCACGCCATTGTAACTGCTTGTGCAGCCTGACACACCCATACCCATAAAGGACGATAACCTTATCGTATTTTTAAATGATAGTAACAGTTCTTAAGAGACATCTAGCAAGAATGACTAAGGCCTTAGGAGAAGTATCTCACTGGGAAATAAGTCTCTCTTCAGCCACAACTGTCTTTTCTGCTGGCTTGTCCCTTTCAGCAGGCAAGCTCAGTCCATCACTAATATTTTTAGCTCGTAGCTTGCCGTGAAGCAGGCAGGTCTGCAGAGTGAATGCAGGGGGTGCCTGGGAGGCCTCTTCTAAAAGGGCACAGACACAGGCAAGTTCAGGTGATTTTTCTGCAGACTTAGCTTTCAACTAAGTCTGAGATTAAGCCAGAGATTAAGATCTGCAAAATAAGAAACCAGATTTGTCATGGGGATACGTTTGCGTTAAAACACCACAGCGACTAAGTTTGGAAATGTGCGAGGTCTGCTTCTGGGGATCAGCTGTCCCTAAACAGTTTTTGCTAAAGCTTCTCGTTTGAGATTTGCCTTTGCCCTGAGGGCAAAATTGCAAGAGTGCTTTAAAAATACACTCTCAGGAGACTTACGAGCTGTTGAAAATTAAGGGTTTTTTTCATCACTGTAGAGTTCATGATTTTCCCCGGTGCCACGGGTACCCAAGGGTGGGCATGACCTGCTGAAGGCCACGTAAGAGCAGAGGCTGAGATCAAGCGCTTCCTCTGATTCCCTTTTTTCTCTGCTGGTCCAGCAGCACATGATGCCTTGGGGAAAGAACTGCCTGCAGGCTTCTTCTGATCTGTCTGCAGCTTCTTGGCTGCGCACATGCCTGGGTGCGTGTGCACAGTTGTGGTGTTGCCGGAGAGCTGTTTGCAACATGACATTGATGCCAGGAATGTGAATTAAAGTCTGTTACGTGCTTTGTTTCTTCCTTTCTAACAGGGGCTTTGTCAGGTTCATGCTGGAGTTAGTAAAGGCATGAATTAAACTAGGGCTTTTCTATTTAAAATTTATTTGCAACCTAGAAGAGCTGCAGTAGTTCTGCAGTTTGTGCCTGCTCTGCTGCTTCCAGGTGTCATCCATTGTCCTTGTTGCCTTCCCTTCATTTTGCTGGACTCCCCCTTTCTGATAATTGCAGCTACATTGCTGTTCAAAAACATTTTCCTTTTGCTGGCAAAGTAGGAGGTAACAAAGTGAAGCAAAAGTGCTTTGCAGACTTGCTGGTGCACGCTTTTGATTTATGCAGAGAGAGGGACCAGTCTGTACAAAGCTGGGGTTTGCTGCCATCCAATTGCAAAATGCTCAAGAAGTTGGAATTGTTCTGGTAAGTTTAGTAGAATTTAGTAAAAGAGGGAAAAAGATGACTTTGCTTTTAATATGGATGTCTGTTAACAAGTGCAATAATAATTCAGTAATTCTTTTTCCCTTACAGTGGCGGTGTTATGATCTACATTGACCGAATAGAAGTTGTGAATAAATTGGCACCGTATGCAGGTATTTCCCATCCTGTTTCAACAAGCAGCACTGTGGCTGTCTTCCTTCATCCTGTAGCTGCTCTGTGTCTTCTTATCTTTATGGTTCCTAGTAACGTAACACTGAGTTTCATGCATGTGTCTGCAAGCTTTTCGAAGAGCCACAGATGTGCAAAGATGAAAATAGATTCTAGGATTGCTTCTCCCCTGTGCATTTAGAAATGTGATGGGTGCTCAAGCTGTCCTATTTCTTGCTGATGAAGGGAAGACCACCTGTGAAACTAAATACATGGGACAAAGCCCCCAGGTGCTTGCCAGCTCAGCTCCTGGGAAAATTGCAAAGGCAAAGCCTGCGTAGAAGCCTCTTACCTTCGTATTTTACCAGCTGCTGAACCAAAGACCCACACGGCTTTTTTTTTTTTCAGCAGCATAGCTTAATGCAAAACACTAACATTACTGAGGCATTGAAGAGTGAATTCATGTTATAATCGTGGGAATGATACTTGTTTTCTCTTTATAGTAGTATCTGTTCCTATGCATGCAGGTCCTAGATAGGCTTTACCTTTTCATTTGTTTATGCAGATCATAAAACAGGACAGTGCAGTATATCTTGCTGTAATTACTCTGCTCTTTGAAGTCATGTAATCCCAGCAGCACCGGTGGAGGGAACCTCTGCAGGTTTCTCCTCTGACCTCCCTCCCACTCACAGCAAGCTTTTCACTAACAGCTGGGCAGGACAGCTGTGTCTTTGTCCAGCTGAGTCCTGAAAACTCCCAAGGATGGAGATGCCCCCACCCACCTGTCCAGTGCTATGCGCTACTTTCCTAATACCCTGACCTGTTGTTTTGTGGTTGTGGCATTGCAGAAAGCAGTACATGTCAGTGGTGACCTGTCATAATTCTCTTATTCCTCAGTGTATGATATTGTGAGAAACTACACTGCAGACTACGATAAGACCTTGATCTTCAATAAAATTCATCATGAGCTGAATCAGTTCTGCAGTGCCCATACCCTGCAGGAAGTATACATTGAGCTGTTTGGTAAGTGGATGGCAGCTGGATGCACCCACCAAGGGCTGTGTAGTCTGCCTGTTCTGCTGTGGCAAACAGCCTCTGTGCTTGAGTTGCAGTCTAGAATCCAGCTCCTTATATATCCATACGTCACTTCCCATGTAACTTTACTCTTTAATGATTCAGATTTCTCTTGTCTTTCCACATCTGCACGTGGGAATTTGATTTCAGCCCTTTTCCGCTTAGGACTGAATTCTGGACACACAAAATAGCCGCTCATCTCTTGTGTGTGCAGTCATGCCCATTGCCTTCGCTATGATGATGGTTTTGCCTTGTCTACTTCTACTTTTAGGCCCCTGTTCTGTTGCTGAATTGACTTTTTTATTTTAAAAGCTTCCTTCTGGCTGCTTTTAGCAAGTGAGAGCCAGAAGGAACACGCTTTCAGTTCATTGCAGTGCTCTGTTTTTTTCACAAGGGGGTAGCAGTGGTTCAGGAATGAGCAGATTTAATGTTCTGCTTCTTGGTACCTACCTGTGCCCCCGAAGACAGCATCACGTTCATTCTTGAGTGGCAGAGCAGGGGAAAATGGGTTTATGGAAGATAAAGGATTGTCAGAGTTTCAATATTAAGAGACTGTGAATCTTTGAATGCTGTACTCAGACTCACCAAATATCTGTAGTCAGAGAGGAGTTTCCTGGTAGTACATGCAGCCTAATCCCTTCATAACTGGCCATTTCTGTGGAAAGATCGTCCCAGAGCTTGGAAGTGACAACATATATTTTTTTTTTCACTCCCAAGTAATGGATCCTGCAGGTCCCTAGAGACTTAAGGCAGAGCTTGCTTCTGGCAGCAGGGTTGGTGTGTCGCTGGCTAGAAAGGGATAGACTTCTACCACAGGCTCTGGGTGCTTTTTCTTGCTTAGATGCTGAAAGCCATTTACACTCAGCTCGGGTACCATGAGTTCATTGATAGCTGAACCTTTCTAGAGACACTAGAGTGCGACGCTCCTCTCGGGAGCATTTTCCAGGGGTTATAGGAAGGGAAATGATGTAGTGAATGATCTCAAAAAGCATCTTTATCTTGCACCATAGAGACACCTGCTCTTCAAGGCCATCTGACTGCCACACAAGCTGTAGGAGAAATGATGATAAGCTAAGTGGTCTCTCTCTTATCCTCCAAACACAGATCAGATAGATGAGAATCTGAAGTTGGCCCTGCAGAAAGATCTCAATGTCATGGCACCAGGTCTCACTATCCAGGTAGGTTCGTTCCCTAACAAAGATTATTCTTTTTTCCACCTCTCGTTTGCTTACCTTTCACTAGATTGATGAGGCTTCTTGCTTCAGTTTTCCACATAACGTGAAATAGTTGAGCCTGGAGTTGAGGTTTGTCATTTGAAGACTGTCCGTATGACAGCGACCACTTCTAAATGCTAGTTTTATGTTAGGGGAAGACCTGCGGGATAGAGAAAAGGACCTTTTAGGCCACAGACCTGCAGGTATTGGATTTAATTTGTAAAGAGCAAGAAAATGTTTTTCTTTAAACTACCTTTGGCACCCCTGCAGAGCTGGGTGCTCCAGTGTGCCAGTGCAGTTCTTACAGGTCGTTACAAAAGAAAAGATCTTCATCTTTTCTGCGCTTGTACCAGAAATAGGGAAAGATGTTCTATCTTAAGTGATTTTCTGCTTACACTTAATGTTAGAAAATCATACTTAATCTTAGGTGGGCTATGGGACATATTGGCTATTTGGCACATTGAAGTTCCGGGCAACCAACCTGGAAGAATATACCTTAGGCTCGCAAGGGCTAAGATGGAAAATCTGCAGATTTCCACTGTAAGGAAGAGTGAGACCAAATCTGTTTGCCGTTCTTGTTGCCACATTTAGCTAGGCTGACTGGCTGACTGTGTCCAGGGAGGGAAAGCCTCCTGTTTGACAGCACATGAAATGCTGTGATGGATACTGTTCTGCTTTGTGGCTCATTTGTGCATAGGCTTGCTCTGTTTTGATGAGGGTGAACCACAGGCAGTGTCTTATCACAAAGAAGTTGAGATGGCACCGCTCTTCCAAATATCCAAGTTAACTTGCACTGTACATTGCAGGGAGATTTCCTACAAAAGTTCATCATCAAAATTATCATCATAATGTAAAGGCCCTTTTTGATCTCAGGGTATGTAAGGCATCGGCAAAGCTCACAGCTCTTTGCTGGGTGATGTTAACTACAGAGCTAAATCTGATCTTCAGCATGCACTATCCCATCTCATTTTGGCAGGCCCAATCTTTGCTGCTGGTCAAAAGTTGAAGGATAGCGTGCCTGCATCAGCCCAGACTGAGCTCACCAGACCAGCAATTTGAAGAAGTCCCATAACTAGTGAAGAAAGTGGTTCATCTCTAGTACTTCAGAGACACTGTGATCCTGCCCTCATGTTCCTATTGTTCTCTTTCAAAACAGAGCTGCACCCTCATCTCCAGTAAAATTGTGCCTCAGCATACAACTTGGCCATGATACCCTGCTCCTTCGGTGAAGAGCTGAGCGTTCCTTAAACTCTCCTCATGCAGCTGTGTAAACCAGATTAACTTAACTGTACCCAGAACTGAATTGTTTTGTGAGCTCTAAGGGAAAGAATTCTGTATTTGGGCATAATGCTTTCCTCTTGAACAGCATGTTTGCACCCGTGAGTACTTCAGAGATCACTGACAATTCGTTTCTGAAAGAAGTGACACAGAAAACTCATTGAAAAGATGCTGTTACAGGGAATTAACAGCATTTATTTCTAGGTTTATTAAAACTAATGTGTATGAAAGCTTTACAAGTCATCCAAGTTGCCTGATGCAAAACATTCTTTCCTAACTAGAATGGTGGCCACAGCCTGAAGAGAAGTGGGGACCAGTGGATTGTAAGAAGTGTCTAGGGACAGTGTCGTAAGGAAAGCTCCTGCACTTTCCCTGTGAAAGTGGTGCACCCTGGGGCTTGTCTCAAGTGTCTGGACAGAAATACGCACATCCTGGGAAACAAACCTAAGAAACTGGAAATCCATGCGCATTTGCAGTCCCGGGGCCTGGTGGGACACTTCTGGAAGCTGATCTTTGTTTTGGTGGAGGGGGTGTTATGGAGGTAGAAAGAATATCCCCCTGTGTACCCTGTAGTGATTGGTGTGAGCTTTCTGCATGTGGTACCTTTCTAGGGGCTTGGTAGGAGCTTAGAAAAATCCTTTCACTGAAGGATCTTCTGGTCTGATGTCCTATAAATCTGCTTTCTTTGCTTGTTCAGAGAAGGAACAGAGTTGGGGTTGTTCAGCCTCGAGAAGAGAAGGTTCCAGGGCTTTTTACCTGTAGTGACGGGACAAAGGAAGATGGTTTTAAACTGAAAGACGGTAGGTTTAGATTGGATATAAGGAAGAAACGTCTTACGATAAGGGTGGTGAGGCACTGTCCCAGGTTGCCCAGAGAAGTTGTGGATGCTCCATCACTGGAAGTGTTCACGGCCAGGTTGGACAGGGCTTTGAGCTACCTGCCCATGGCAGGCAGGGGTTGGACTGGATGATCTTGGAAGGTCCCTTCCAACCCAAACCATTCTGTGATTCCCAAGCATCCTGCTGTGATGACAGGCTGGCTCCTTCTCCCCAGGCAGGGTGTGTTTGCCAGGGCCAGGGTGCCTGTCACATGCAAAAAAGTTCCCTTTTTGCACTGTGTATGGAGACTTGCCTGGACGTGTCCATATGTTGTTCTCCTCTGGAAGCCTCTCGGTTCTGTGCAGACATACGGGCGCCAGAGAGAATCAGCAGGTTCGGCACTAGATCTACAGTGGAGATGGAGCAGGAGAGTTGTGAAGCAATTGTACAGCTGTGGACTGTCAATCCGTATCTCCCACAGCTCAGTAGTGAGCCACACAACATGCCAGCTGAGCAGCAATAGCTCCTGGTCCTGTGCCTGGAGGTGTTTCCCTCATATTTCAGAGGGTCCTCCACAGAGCAGCTTAGCGGCTGTCTCTGGCATGTACCTGAGTTGTGGTGTCAGCATTGCATGCACATCACTCTTGAAGACCCACAGCTGCAAACAACGGCTGCCACCCGTGCCCTGCTGCTCTCCCCCATCTTCACGGCTAAGTTGTGTTTTTGCTTTTGCAAGCTTTTCTCCTGGAAAACCCATTCCTGAGCTTGTACCCCTGCCTCTGTTTTGCAAGTCTCACTCTTGCAGTTTAATTTCGTCAGGTTTGTGAGCCCCATTCTTGAGCAGTACTTTGGGAAGTGTTGTCTGGTGATGTTTGAAGAGTCTTTGGGGTGGAGAACTAAGTTTCTTCTAACAAAGGTGGTGGACCTCTTTAGCAGTCTGTTCCACAGGCCTTACTTGATCACTTTGGTGCCATAAAAGGTGCAAAGACAGGAAATACAAAGGTAAGGCACCTCTGTGAGAGTGGCTGTGCTCAGCTGTGTTGTACAAGAGGACTGGGAACTGTTATGTGTGGTCTTGGATCAATGAGGAGCCATTCAAGGCACTACAGCTGGTTTTGTAAAGATGTTTCTTAGTTATGCAGCTTGCATCAAAACATTTAACTTAAAATGCACTCACTTTTTTTTTCGTAGGCTGTGCGTGTTACAAAACCCAAAATCCCAGAAGCCATACGAAGAAATTTTGAGCTAATGTGAGTATATAAAATTGTATGAATTGGTTTTGAGGGTCCAGCACAAGCATAATGCTATTAGAAAGCTCTTACCTGGGGCTCAGAAGGAGAGAGGTGGGCTCTAGACAGTGTGTTCTTGACTAGGTGCACTTGTGCATTCGGTTTTTCCATTTCGATAGTTCTTTCACCTTGAAGCCTTTCAGCCCTTCACAAAGATGGTTGATAACGTGTACAGAGCCTGTATCAAGGCTGTGTTCCTACTGCTTTATGTAGAGTGGACGCTGATGTGGTATAGAGAAACCTGTAGAAGACTCATAAACTGAATTCAGGGCTCAGGGGTCTTGAGGTCTCACCCATAAGCTTCCCTTCTAGCAAACTCACAGAATTGCAGACAGATTTTAGTCTGATAGATACCAGTGGAGATCTTTGGGAAAGGGCTTGGACAGCAGGGCCAATGCCACAGCTGCAGCAGGTCCTGGGGGTTTTGTCCAGGTGAGTCGGGGCATCCCCCACCGCTCAGGGCCCCATCCCAGGGACACCCCGCTCACATGGGGCCGGGCTGTTTCCTTGAGACCATCTGGGGTTTCCTGTGTTGCAGCTTGTGCCGGTGCCTCTGGGGCTCTCGCTGTGCCCCTCTGAGCAGAGTGTGGCCCCAGAGCCTCCAGGACCCTTTTGGGCAGGGGGAGATGGCGTTGGATCTGGCTGAGCAAGCCCAGCTTCCCCAGCCTCTCCTCGTATGCCCTGGCCTCCACCACACATCTGCAGTAGCCCTGCACTGGCCTCACTCCTTGTCCTGAGTGTCCAGATGTAGCCTCAGCAGTGCCAAATAAAGGGAAGGACTAATGCCTTCCTTTGACCTGCTGGCTACACGTGTACTCATACAGCTGAAGACAGAGCTGGTCCTCATGGCTGTAAGCACATGATGCTGACAACTGGTCGGCTCCTTGACCCCCTGGCCTCTCATGCCCTGATTTGCAGAGCTGCTCCCCAGCTCTGTTCCCCTGTGGTATCGTTTTTCACCCTGCAGGGAGGCTGAGAAGACCAAGCTGCTGATCGCAGCCCAGAAGCAGAAGGTAGTAGAGAAGCGCTGTGCGACAGACCGGAAGAAGGCGCTCATTGGTATGTTACCAGTTGGGAGTACTAGTGGACGGGGGCCAGACTGATTTTCCATTCCTGCATCCCCCGGTAAGCCAGGGTAGGATGTTGTCTTGCATTGCTGACAGCTCCCTGAAGGAGGCACGTCCAGGCTGCGCCAACAGTCATTTAGAAAACAAGAGTGTTTGTGCTGCTGAATCTACGTCCCACCTCCCTCCCCGTAGCAGCAGAGCAGCAAACACCTCTGTCCTACAGCGGAGCTCCTGCTACAGCAGGCCAAGAGGTAACAGCTCTGCCAGAAAAGCTACTTGGGCTTAAAGCTAAGTATCCCTGTGCTGGCGGGACTTCGCTTGTAAAAGGGATGTCAGCTGGCGCAACTCTAGAAGCATCAGCGCTGTGTTTTCCTTTTATAACTGTGTTGCTTGGAGTACAAACTGGTACTGTAGGATCTGAGCAGAAAGGGAGGCAGCAGAGAGCAAACTACTTGGGTGGCAGATTCTGCGATGGGGTGCTGGGCTCAGGGTGCTGATGCGCAAGCCCTGAGAAGCGAATGTCTGAGCTGAGCCTGTTGTGATTGCAGAGGCAGAGAAGGCTGCTCAGGTGGCCAGGATTCACTATCAACAGAAGATTATGGAGAAGGAAACAGAGAAGCGAATTTCTGAAATTGAAGGTAACTGTGGCGCTAGTGTGCTGCTGGGGTCATCTTTCAGCTAAGGGTGGTGGCAGGTAGAGGGACCTCAACTGGGCTGATAGGCATTGCCATCCTGCAAAAATAATAAAGGGTTCAGTAGTGCAAGGTTATGCACTGGGGTATTCCTCCCCTTTGCAGGTAACCTCTCCAAGAAGCTAGCAGTGCAGGTACATGGGCACTGGGTGAGCACGTCCCCATGGGACAGGCTCAGGTGCTCGATGTGATGGGGCTAACGCTTCTTTTCCTGTCCGTCCTCTGTTGCTGTGTTAGATGCTGCGTTCCTAGCAAGAGAGAAGGCAAAAGCTGATGCAGAGTACTACACTGCTCAGAAGCTGGCTGATTCCAACAAGGTGAGCGCTTGAAAGCTGGTCAGAAGAGTACTTGCTTACTCTTTTCCTCTGCACAGGAGATTAGGTTCAGGTGGGCAGCACTGGAAAAACACATGATTTAACAGCCCACATCCCAGGAAGCAGCTGCCTGAGATGAAATCTAATGATGCAAGACCCAGAAGGTTGTCTCTTACAGTCTGGTTTCTCTTTTTGTAGCTGAAACTTACACCCGAGTATTTGGAACTAATGAAATACCAAGCGATAGCTGCAAACAGCAAGCTATATTTTGGTGACCGCATCCCAAACATGTTTCTGGATTCCTGTGCCTTCCAGCAAGCCAATCTGAGGACTGCCCAAGAAACCAACCTTCCTTCACAGGAGTCTCCGGAGACTTCTGGAGAAAGCCACCTCAAAGCGAAGGAAAGCAGTGGCTGACAGAGGTAGAAAAGTACCCGGTATAGCTCAACAGCTAGCCCAGCTGTGAATGGGGATGTTTCCCTGTGCTGGTGGGGCAGATGCAGCACATACGTGGACATCTTGTGTATAGGTGACAGTTGGGTTGATTTTCTTCTAGCAACACATTGCAAGTGCTCTGCCTCTTCCATCTCTTCCCCTATTAAATTGGTGCTTCCAAATGAGGGATAATCCTGTACTAACATACCCATACTGGAATATTAAAAGACAGACACCAGGAAAGCCTTCTGCAGTAGGTGCAATTATTTAGCAAGTATTACTCTGGAGGTAGGAGATGCAGCTTTGAGTGCTATGTTGCTGCACACTGGTCATTCCCCAGTGCTCCTTGCTGAGGCCGAGCGAAGAGGTTTCCTTTGTCCTGCTGACGAAGCTTCGCTTTGTGGACTCCAAGGCAGGTTTCTGCCGGCGCTATCTAACTCTCCTCAAGGACTCCGTTGGAGTGGGCTTTCCTTGGCCGGTGGAGTCTGCGTGTTCCTGCTCAGGGCAAGGCCTGGCAAGGTGTGGTTTGGTGTGGAATGGGTTATTTGAATAGGATCTGCATAGCCATAATCATCGTCTTTCCTGTAGGCAGTGGCACTAAACAATGACTCGGAGCAAGCAATCTCTAACAGGCTTCTGTAACTCCCCCTCTCCAAGCAAGAGCCTTACGCTGGCTCTCCGTGACTTACTGTAGTACGTTTCAGCTGGGTCTCATCTTGCACCCTAAACCAGATTTCGGAGTGCGTGGAGCACCTCCAAGCAGCTGGTTGGGAACAGAGCTAGGAAGTCTTTGCTCAGACCCCAGCCTCCCTGTAGGTCTTTTCACCAGGGAAAGGGGGCTGAATGCCTGCTCTGCCTTGCTGACGAAGTGAAGGGGAAGAGAAGAGTGAAGGGACCCGGCTCTGCAGCAAATCAGATGTTTGACACCTCAGCTGCAAAGTAGGTGAGGCATCACTGCTGCCCAGTGCAAAATCCACTGTTCAAGAAGTGGGACCTGCCTCGTGTGTCCTTGAACAACTGCGGTCGGGAGACTGTCGCTTGTCCTCTCATCGCTGGCCAGGCTTTGCTGCGTTGCAGGGCTTTTGACTCGCAAGCGGTGCTAGCAGGATGATCTTTTCTCCTGGTGCGCGTTGTAATATATCCAGCCTCTGCTCCCTGTGTGCCACTGCAGGATGAGAGAAAGAGACGTGCTTGGGGAGGGAAATCTGCTGGTATGATCCACTTTCCTCTTTTCTTCTGTCCTCCCCTTTGCCTGTGCGGACATGCTTGTTTCTAGGACTTGTTTCTCGTCGTGTTCTGTGGCAATCCCAGAAGATGATGGCTGAGGAAGCAACTGGCAAGAGCTTGAGCTGGAATGCTGTTCTTCAGCTGGTAGCACTGTAGCATTGCCTGCCTCTGAACCTACTACATGTTCAGAGACTGCCTCTCCTCGACCACCCTGCATTCATCCTGCTTTCCTGTCCCCTCGAGTGCAGCCATGTGTAGCACTCAGCCCTGGTGTGGTTCACTGGACAGGCTGGTTGGTGGTGATGGGCTGTTTAGTGCTGGTGTTGAGATCCGTCCCTGGCACCATCTGCGTCCTTGTGGCAAGGGGACTTGGTGAAACATTCAACCCAAAACAAATGGCCTGAACTTCACCTCTGCTAGTGATTTCCCCAAACAAGATGTGTGGGTTTCAGGTTTTCTAGTGCTGCTTTCCTGTGCTGTGTGGTTTGACTTGGAGGATGGCAGTGTCTCTCCTCAAGGATGTTTGGGAATTTATGATGGCTTATGGTGTCTCTTGCACTGGCTGCCTCTCCTCCACCTCTGGGGCAGAGTAGGGGTGGATTGACCCTGCCTCTCCTGCCACTGCTGGCCGGCTTGGGTAATACGTAACTGGGGGACTTTGCAGCGGTTTCAGGTGGTCTGTCTTTCCTCCATCTGTCTGCAAACACCTAAGGCCTGGTTGGTGTTCAGCTCCTTTTCAAACCCAGAAGCTGGAGACCAGGAACCTGCCCCAGTGAGAGGCCAGCTGAAGGTGCTGAGCACCAATCCTGACTTCCAGGGAGGTCATGAGTGAGTGCGCTTCCTTGTGCTCAGAGGATGAGAGGAAGGGTACTGCTGTCACCAGGAGGAGAGGTTTCTCGAATTTTCACTGTACGCACCTGGCGCACAGGGGTTGTGGCACAGCCATGTGCCTTGCAGATCCCAGCCCGGGGAGCACTAAGCTGAGCTTTTGCGTGCGGGAGGAGAGGGGGCTCATGTCTCCACCTGCTGAAGGCTTGGACAAACAGTGCCCTCCTGGCAAAGAGCAGCCTTCAAAGGATGCTGGTGGGCACAGGAGCAGGAAGGATGTCTGCATGTCATGCTGGAAGGCAGCTCAGCCAGCAGGCAGGGCAGAGCTGAAACCCCTGGCTGATGGCAGAAGAGGAACAGGCCAGCACAGCGTTAGCCCCATTAGACCCTGCCGTGCCCTCCCGAAGGGAAGGGTACCAGGGCAGCAGGGATGGTAGTATATTTCTCAGCTGTGGTGTTTGAAACGTCTCCTGGAAGTATTGTTTGACTTGCAAGGCCCCGTTTCTTCTGTGGGAAGGGCTTTGAGGAGCCAGTGGAGTTGCATCTCTTTGACCCTCCACTTCCTTAGTGTTGCTGGCTTGCAGCAGCCACTTCAGTTGAATTTTGAGACCAAGGCAGGCTTTTTAGAACAGAAGCGCTGCTGGAGGAGACATAGACTTGTCTCTGTGTGGTACTCACTGGGCTGGGGCACTACCCAGTGCTGGCATCAAGGCTGGGTGGACAGGGTAGGTTCTGCCAGCCTGGAGATGACAAGAAGCAAGGGCACGTGGGGAACCACTAGAAGCAATAACCAGGCAACTCACAGCTCTCCTGCAGTGATCAGAGTGAGATCCCTGGGCGGGGAGTGGGAAAACCTTCCAGGCCACTGCAGGAAGGGCTGCTTCCCTTTGGATCTGAGCCTTGTCAGGCCTCCCTGCGGCTGTCCAGGTGGATGTATGACTTTACTGTCACTCTGGCTAAATGTCATCCTGCTCTGGTTGGGTATGCGTCAGCTACCTCCTACCCATGTGGTCTGAGGGACACCAGGGGATGCTTCTGCCGCTTGAAGTCCTGTAGCAACATGCACGTGATGCTCAGTGCCTTCTGCAAAAGCCTCCTCCATCCTTCTCTGCTTCCCCAGCCACCATTTCAGCAGCCTGAGTAGGTGTGCAAGAGGAGGGAATCGCCATGGCTTTGCTTCTCTCTGGGCTGGGAGCTGCAGAGCAGGAACATGGGTGCAACCAGGAACGCGGGATTGAACTGTTTTTTCTCTCCATTCAGAAGGCCTGTGTGAGAAAAGGGGTCTGCCACTGGATTGGCACCTTCTTTGAGGAAACACAATACATACATTCAAGTTTACATGCACAGTGTTAAGTTCTTTTGATAAAGCAGAATAAAATTATTTTGTTACCATTTCCTTGGTGTGGTTTTATGTGTCCTAGGGCTGGTGTCACTGTAGGCACGTGGAGGGAGGGCATCTGTGCCTCACCCTGCAGTAGCACTGCCTGTCTCCAGCTGCAGTGGCTGCCACCCTAGGAGCCTCGTGAGCAGCCTGGGCTCAAAGAAAACCACAGGACGGTGGAGCTGAGCAGCAGGGGCAGGACTTAAGTCCTGGTCTGTTTCTGCTATCATCCTCCAAAGCTTGTGCTGGGAGCTGAGCCTTGCTGGCCCTTGGGCCCCCACCCGAGCTGCCCTGTTGCTCACGTATGGCCAGTGCAGGAGCAGGCATGGCTCTACGTGCGAGTGGTGTCCTTGGGGACTGCGCGCTGGTCCCTGAGCACCGATGTTGACTGGTCCAAGAGTAGTTCATGCTTCCAGGATGATGGGAGCCAAGCTGATGGTGGGAGTCATGGGGGCAAGTCTTTGGTCACAGAGCAAGCTCAGGGCCTGTTTTGGCGGCTGGGGGCCAGCAGTGCTGTGTTCCAGGGGGCTGTGGGGACTTGCTGCAGCATTGTGCAGCCCCTGTGAGAGCCTTGCTATTTGGGCTCCCATGGCTCCAGCACAGGATTTGGGAGCTCGGCTCAAGCCCCTCTCCCCCCTGGCTCTACCTGTGCCAGATCCACCCTGAGCCCCAGGCAGCTCCCTGCCTGCTGCCCCCCTCCTGCCATGCTGCCCCCTTCTGCCGAGAGACACCATGTGAGACTGCTACCTTCAGTCTTTATTGGTATAAAAGCCTTCAACCTAAATTATATCAAAAATGGGGAGGCCTGGTTTCACAACGGATGGCTCAAAATGGTCACATAAGGGTCATAAGTTAATGCATGCAGTAAAAAAGCTCCCAGGAAATTCCGTTTCAGGAGAACAGTAACTCAAGTGGTAACTGCAGAGATAAAAGCCCTGCAGGGAGGTCAAGCCTGGCTTGGACCTGCCAAAGCCCCTGGCAAGACCCCCTGTGTGACTGTCCCAGGCAGGGTGGTGGCCCTGGGGCATGGTCCCCATGGTGCAGCGCTCCTCCTAGCCTGGCGGGTGATGCCAGGAGCTCCTCACCGTGGCCCCAGCAGGGAAGGCATGAGGAGCAGGACACATTCAGGACGTAAGAAGAGACGGCAGCAGCTCCCAGGATGCAGGAGAGCCTGGATCAACTTGGGGCTGGCCTCAAAACCAGAGCTGGCATCACCCCCGCTCCTGGTCCCCTCACGAAGCCCCAGCTGACGGCTCTCCCTGGGCCAGCCATGGGGCTAGGAAGTCTGTTAAGGCACAACTGCAATATCTGTAAACACTGGCGCCCTCCTGGGGGAGGGTCCGGTGAGTGATTCAAGTAAGAGTGGAAGCGAGATGGTGGCTCCCCAGCTGTACCACCCAAGCGCCAGAGCCAGCAGCTCCTCAGCCATGGTGGTGGATGGAGCATCCTTGGTCACCTCCTGGCTGGGGCTGGCTTCAGGGCTACCTTTGGGGGGACGCCCCGCTGAAAGACCGAGGGGGTTGTCAACGGGGGGTGAGGGAGGGCTGGTCCTGGCAGCCCCTCGTCACCACGCGGCGCCTTGCTCTTCAGTGCTGGGAGAGGCTTGCTGGGCGGCTGCGGCTTCGACTTTGCCTGGCGGGAGGAGAGGAGAGACCCGAGTCCCCCACCTAGGCACCAAGGAGGGACCCGGCGGGGGGACGGGGGGCAGAGGAAGGGTCCCCCCTCCAAGTCATCACCTGCTTGGGCCACCCCATGGATGCACCCCACATGTGTGGGGCTGATGAGGCCAAGGGAGGCTAGGGGGGTGGATGTCTGAGAGCAGCCCCTGGCCACGGGAAGGACAGGCCACCTCGCCACGAGGCAACAGTGGCTTTTGGAGGGGTGGTTACCTGCAGGGGCTGCCCTGGAGAGGCTGGAGATGTCACCTGGGGGACTGGCGCTGGCGGCTGCAGGGTCAGCAAAAAGCGGGGTGAGAGGCCGCCCTCCCGCCCATGCAGCGATGGCTGGCCCCCACTGGGGCTCTGCTCAGCTCCCTCACCTGTGGGGGCGGGCGGCAGGGCCCCAGGGGCCGGGTGTCCCGCGGGGCTGCCGTGCTGCTGAGCAGGTTGGGGTGACCGATGTCACGGCGGGACAGCTGGCGGTGGGGATGTCGCATCCAGCCACCCTCCTGGAAGAGCGGGTTGGCGAGNCACAGGGACGATGTGGGGCTGCTCCAGACACCGCCCCCCAAGCTCAGCCTGTGCGTCCATGGCTCAGCCCCACCGTGGGGCAGAGGAATTACCCTTTCTGGAAGTGCCTTGTCCCCCTTCCTCTGAGGAGCACAACGCCGCTGCCAAGCAGGATGCCGGAGAGCACCAGCACGGCCAGCACAGCTGCCAAGACCACGCTGCTGCTCCCTGTGGAGACCGGCTCAGCATTGGGATGGGCACCCCTGCACCGAGGGCTGCCCTGTGGGGATGGAGCAGCGCTTACTGGCACCACGGCAGGGCGCTGGCCCCCCTCCCCAGGCTCCCTCTCTGGCCAAGGGAGCCAGTGTCAGCCACGCATGGGGGGGTGCCGTACCTGCCGCCATCCCTGAAATCTTCTGCTCGCAGTAGGGCGCTGCCCAGCCTGGCTCACAGTGACACTCCCGCTTGTGGTTGCACACCTGAGATGAGAGAGGAAAGTGTCAGGGTGGTGGACACGCCACAGAGGCCAGGACCGCTGCCCAGGCCCTGCAGCTGCTTGGGGAGAGGACGATCCCACAACATACTCCATGGTTGTTGCACTTGGCTGAGCAGTTCTTGTTGCCGTAGACCAGGAGGTTCTGGCAGCGCCCGGCATAGCAGACCTGGGGGCAGGCAGGGGGGCCTCTGAGGCTGCCCCGGGTTCCTCCAGCCAGCGGTCACCCCGTCCCTGCCCCCCGCAGCATGGCAGCCAGCATGCTTACCATCTCCTCTCCACACTTGGCGCCAGTGGGCACCAGCCTGAGCTTGGCCACCACCTCGTTGGCATCGTTGCTGGCGATGACCGCCTTGCACTTGAAGCGGCCGAAGAAGAGAGAGTAAGAGCCGCCGCCAAGGACGGGGCTGGTGTTGTCGCTCAGGCACAGCAGCGTGCCGCACTTCACATCCCTGCGGGAGAAGCAACCATGAGCACCAGTGGCAGGGTACGCACAGGGCTGGGGAGCTTCGCTTGGCTCCACAGTGCTGTCGCCGGACATGGATACCACCCGTCAACCCCCAGCCCGACCCCCGGTTTCCCCAACTCCTTACTTGGGGCTGCAGGGCCGCTTCCCATACTCAGTGAGGCAGTGGAGGTGACGGTGTTGTTCGCTGTTGTGCTTAAAGCAGACATCAGGAGCCACCTGGGCCTCTGCGGGACACACAGAAAGGGTCATGGGGAGCCAGACCCTACAGCAAGCTGGCAGCACCGGCACTAGTGGCCACACTTTAGGGTCAACAGCCATAGCACCCCAGCTAGGGGTGCAGGAGGGGACTGCAGCCGAGCAACCTCCTGGCCTGAGGAGCCAGGGCTCCAGGCACATCACCCAGCACGGGGGGCAAGGAGGGGGGGAGCAGCTACCTGCACCCCAGAGTGTGCGGCACTGCTCGCCGTGTGAGGGACAGGCCCCGTTGTAGCAGTAGCCATTGCCATTCTGGCAGGGGATGCCATTCTCCTGGAAGACATCCTCCGGGCACTCGGCGCTGAAGCCAGTGCAGTGTTCAGGCAGGTCGCAGTCATTCTTACTGGCCCGGCAGAGCATGCCGGCAGCCCTCACCTGCACAGAAAAGGGGATGTCAGCACTGCCGCGATGCTCTTGCATCCCCAGATCCATGCAGGCAGCACACCAGTCTTCAAAACATCTCCCAGCACCCTACAGATCCAGGCACAACAGCTTGCGCCACTCTGGCACAAAGACATTTGCTATTGACTGAGCTACTGCACAGGACAGAGACCTGTCAGGCCTCCGAATGGGTCTTCCCATAGTTAAGCCTCTCCTGGCAGGCAACACCTTGTGCTTTACTTTTAGTCTGGCTTTGTCCCAGGTCCTCTTCCAGCCCTGCCTCTTCACATCAAGGTTTTTCTTACACCTGTGTGCAGGAACCAATGCATGGAACTCAACTTTCTCTTGGACGAATGGAGCAGGTTGGTCTCCTGGACAAGAAACGGGCCATGTTGATCTCTTCTGCACGTTGCCCAGTTCTCCAGCGCCTTTAATCCTGCACCTAACCTAACCAACCAGGGGACCTGGGCTCCAGAATGCCAGAAACAGAGGCTGCTTCACCTTCCCAATCACTTCCCACCCAAGATGCTGACTGTCCATGTAGTGAGAGCATTGAATGGAAAGCATGATTCCCACCCCAACCATTGGGTGCGTTTGGCTCTGGGCAGGCTGCTACAGAGGTCGTTCAGGATCTCCAGTGGGCTATGGATGCACTTTGCCTCTACTGGGAAGTGCCGGCGGAGCCCAGGGCAGGACTGGGCACCCGCCAGCTCCCTTCCCTGCCAAGCTGGTCCCCCCACTGGTGGCAGTACCTTGCAGTCCTGGCAGCAGTCCCCTCGGGCACACTCGGCTCCCTCTCTTAGCTGGCAAGTGGTGGCGTTGCAGCAGCGGTCAGAGCACTCCTGCAAGACAGGGAGGGACTGCATTTCAGTTCCTCCTGAAAGCCCCCGAAAGACCCTTTCCTTCCTTTCTGGGGGGAACTGGCTGCCGTGTCACCCGGTGCCAATGGCAGCGTAGCCACCATGGGGCAAAACCACAGCATCATCCCAAGTGTGAGCCATTCCTGCTGCCTCTTTACCCCCGTTACCAATACCAAACCAAAGGACAAGAAGAGATTATTTTCAGAAGATGGGTCCTGACGTGGGCCCCTGCTCCTTGGTATCACCCTTGCACATCTCCAGGAAGGCAAAACCAGGAGGATCTCTGTGCTCTCTGCATTGAGGGAGCATCCCTTCGGGTCCCAGAGCAGGGTTGTGACCGAGGGATTTACCCCAGAGACATCGCCTGGCCATTTGTCTCAAATCTCCCGCCTGCGATGAAGTAATGGACCACTACAGATGAGGAAAATCCAAGCACGGCTCTTCAAAGGACAACATGCCATGATGTCCCCCTCCCTGGATCACCTCTCTGGAGGATAAACTGGGGGTGTGTGGGGTATCCATCTTTCCTAGGCATGCTCCTGCTGCGTGAAAGGGGGCCACATGTCCAAGTTCACTAATCCTCCATAAGTTATTTTTCAGCAGAAGCATCAGGAACATAAGGAAGATGAGTCTTGCAAACCACCATATCCAGGGAGGAAGCTTGCACAACCTTTTCTGAGTCTGAGTGACAGGCCTCAGCTCCCTGCTGCCCACCCTCCTTCCTGGGTTCTCAGAGAGCGTCCCTACCTCTGGTGTGCCGCAGTCGCATTGCTCTCCCCGCTCCACAAACTGGTTTCCGCATACCGGCCCCCCATACAGCTCATCCGCCCTGGGGACATTCAGCAGGCAGCTGGTCCTGGGGTCTCCGAGGAACTGCCACATGTCCTGCTCGCTGCAGCGGCTGAAGAGCTTGGGATAAACCAAGCTGAAGGGGTACAAAAACAGGCAGTCATGAGCAGAGACGAGAGCCCAGGGGCTTCACACCCACCAGCGCAGGGAGAAGCTGGAGGGCCACCAACAGACTTTTGAAGTGCAGCTTCAAGTGAAGTGTCTACCCAGACCTCACCATCTCACAGGCTTCACCCCATCACGACAGTGCTGGAGGATATCTCAAAATACTTGCTGCTCAGGGCTATTCCCCTTAGTCCTTTACTCACCCAACACTCGCCGCCATGACACATCCTCCATCAGCTTTGGGGACAGGACAGCGGCAGCCAGCAACGTCTTCATCATGAGACATCCCCAGGTTGTGTCCCATCTCATGAGCCATGGTGGACGCAGCGCCGATAGGATTCATGCTGTGGTCCTGTGGAACAAGAAGTGCAGCATGGTTCAAATGCTCTCCACAGCATCTCCATGGGGGCCACTGGGGCTCTTAAACTGCTCAGTGCCAGGTCTCGCTGCTGTCTGCAGTTGGTTCCCTAATGCTGCCATGCTGAGGGAAAGGAAGACAAAAGCTTGATGTGGTCCCATGGCCCGTGAGGACCTCCAGACTGGGCTCTCAAGGGTGTAAGTGTGCTTAGATATAGCGGCTGCCACGAACCAATGCTTTGGGGTGGTTCTGGACAGCCACAGGTCCCATGGCTCCCGCTCCAGCAAAGGATGTTGTCCCTGGGGAAGGATGAGGAGCACAGCTAGGATGGCCAAGGGGCAAACCAAGTCCCAGCCACCTGACAGGTAGTGGGAGAAGCCTTGTGTCCACAGAGCCGCTCTGGGAGGCTCTTCAGGGCTCAGGTGTATCAGAGCCCTCCATAGGCACCCAGCTGGGTTTCCACAGCTATCCTTCCCCCTGAGGCCCTGACACTTCTCTAGGGGTCAGTCACTCAAGGGTTGGAGATGCCAGGGACCAGATCCAGCCCTAAGGCTGCAGATGAAAAGCTGGAGACCAGTGGAGGAGAGATCCGCTCTGGAAAATACAATGCAGGGAGCGCAGACCATGGGACCGCTGCTGCTCTCCCAGCGCATGCCTGGGCAGCAGGACCCACCTGGTTGACACCGCCCGAGTCCCTGGTGCACATCACAAGCTTCTTGGCGAGCCCTACAGTTGTGCCATGGAAGTCTATGCCCCTGTGGGATTGAGATGCCACCATGGCCATGTGGCCTGGGTTGCAGCAGGGCTGCAAGGATGGCGAGGTGGTGGCTCCCCGTCCTTACGTGATCAGCTGGGCATTGTCATGTGGCTTCCTCCGCAGCAGCTCTGCCTCTCGCCAGTGAAGGAAGTTGTCCAATGTCACCTCTGGGTTGGGACTGACCACGATTTTGTCCTTGTGGCTCCACACCTCCAAGCCGATCAAGGCCACCCGCAGATGAAGAGGCTGATAAAGCTGGGGTGGGAGACAGCCCAGAGGGAGTGCTTGGATTTGAGCTGCACAAGCAGAGGGAAGGTCCCACCTCCCCTGGGGAAGCGCAACCAAGCCCAGGACCCCACCTCACTGTCCAATATCAGGTCTGTCATCCCCTCAATAAATAACACAAGCTGGGGTGACCACATAGACAGGGTTTACCCTGGGACCTCTGGGCTCCCTCTTGACTGGTGAAGGCTGGGATGCTGCTCCCATGCTGCCAACTAAAGAGTGAGGCTGCAGCAAGGCAAACAGAAACCCTGCACTGCACCGCACTGCATCCCACCACCCTCCCCTTGTTAGCGCCCGCTCCAGCTTCAGAGTGGCCATGGGACATAGTCCCAGGGGCTACAAGAAGAAATTTCTCCCCCCTTCCCTTATGAGAGAGCTGGGAGGTAGCCGGCCCATGCTCTTGAGGACCCAGGGTTGAGCTGCTTGTCACATCCACTTTGCACACCCTGGTGGCCAAGGGAATTGGTCACCCTGCAGCAGCCCACCTACGGGCTTGAGATCAGTTCCAGCTCCATCACCCTACCCACGCCAATCTCTCCTCCACCATATTCATGCCTGTGCTGGCACTGCAGGGCATGTGTGGGAGCGGGGAGTGCAGATCCAGACACCTGGGCTCACCTTGTCAACGTGGTTCACGATTTCCTTCATGCGGTTCTGCACTGTGCGCAAGTCCTTGTGTTTCCTGAACTACGGGAAGGACACAGAGAGATTTCCAGGCTGGCTTCGACCTCCTTGCTGCAGTGGATGACAGCAAAAATGCATGCAGTGGCTCCCCACCCCGGCACTTACCTCCTCGTTGTCCACAACCAGGACCAGCTCCACATATCGGGGACCTTTGTGTAATGGAGCTGATTTCTGGAAGGGAAGAGGAAAAGTGAGCGCAAAGAGGGCTCAGCTCTGCAGCTCGCCAAGCCCTGCAGTTGACCCTTCTGTGGGATATGTTAGATCCAGGGGCATCTTCCAATGTTATTCAAGGCTAGTAGGTCTTCTAGCTCTTCTAGATATTACTTTACTGGGTTTTTCAGACATCTTCCAAGACACAAGGAAAAACTCAAGCCTACTACTGGGATAAGGCATGAGAGAGGCTCTGTGGTCATCATGGAGCTCATGGTGTAGGAGGAGGCTCCTGCTAATGGTATAGGATCTGAGGACTTGTTCCCACCAGGAGCTAGGCCACTAGGAGCAACCTGTGTTTGGGTACCCAACCAACAATGCCCAGGAGAGGAGCATGTCCAAGATATGCAGTATGGCCCCACTCCTGGACTTCACAGGACCTAGGCTTTTGCAAACTCAGCTACAGCAAGGAGAACCAATGCAATCCTTAACCCAGTGGTAGAGCTTCATGGCTGCAGGAATTTTCGGTTCATGGTCATATTGCAGGGCAGCACTGGATTCTCGGCATGTGCCACGCTTCCCCCGCAGGTGAGCTGCTCTGTACACTGCATGCTGGCCGGTCGCATCCTGCTCCAGCGGCTCCAGCAGGAAGGTGGTCTCATTCACCCGGAAAAACCCACTGCCAAGAGAGAGGGTGGATGTCAAGTTGGGAAGATATCCAGCAGGACACGGACAGAATGTACAGGCACCCTTGCAAGTGCCTGTGGTACAAAATACAGCTGCCAAATCCCAGCTAGGAAACCACCCTACCCCTTCATGGTTCCCATAGGCAGCTTGGATGTGCTACAGGCCACTAGTGGCACACAACAGTGAGGTCCTTCTGGCCATCTGCATGAAATCACACTCAATGCAAAGCCCCAAGCAGCCCTTGGGCGGTGCATGAAGCCCCGCACCACTGTGTGGCGGTACGGGGTGCAGGAGCTCACAGCAACGTGAGGGACTGGATGTGTCTTCCCTGCAACCTCACCTGGCTCAAGAGCACATCCAGGAGGTGCTGTAGGACCGAGCTGGCCCGCAGCATGCCGGGAGATGGGGAGCAATAGGAAACATGTCCACAGCATTTGCTTTCAGAGGCTGCAGAAGGACCAGTTGAACAAAAGGACTGTTAGGGAGGCTGGAAACTGGCTGCTGGGCTGGGAGGGAGCAAACTGTGGCACAGCATCCGTGGTTGGTAGGGAGGGGAGTATCCTGTGCTTTGGGCAGCAGAAATCTCCCAGGGTTCAGCAAGGAGAACTGCCCAGCGCTGCCAGGCCAGATTTGACACAGTATTTCTGCTGAGCAGCTCTGGCCTTCAAGATGCTTTCTGTAAGGTGTCCCACGTGCCCTGTCTGCATTGTCCTTGTCTGCTGTCCTGCCCTTGCCCATCTTATCCTCCTACTATACAACGATATCGTGCCCCATGTCCACACAAGCCCTTGCGAGCCAAAGTCTCTAAAGACACAAGCCCTGCTCACAAAGTGAGGAGATGGCTGCCACGCAGTCAGTAGGTATTTCTCCTGCAAAGGGACGTTTGCAGGTCCCTGGCTGCTCCAGGGACCACCTGTCCACCTCACACGTTCCCCTGTGGGGGACCCCTTCCCATCTGGCTTACTCTCTTGCAATGTCTGGCTGCCAGCTGATCCTAAAAGAAAGAGAACAGCAGAGTATGCATCTTCCATGTCAAACTGAGCGACCTTGCATGGACCTGGTGGCTTGGGTTACCCTGCAAGGATGCTTTCTGCCCTTAAATGAAGGTAGACCCAAGGCAGCTTTTGAGGAATGAGCACCAGCACAGCCAGCAGCAGGTAGGTAGATGGAGACACAGCTGGCCTGACGCACATTATGCTTGCTTTTTCTTTCGGAAAGGCACTTGGCCACCAGCTCGAGGAGCTTAGCACGGCCCAGAGGAGATGCCCCCTGCCTGCAAGCTGGTGCGTTGCCACGAGCACACCTTTGTGCCACTGGCTGCAGCACTCGGGGCCAGTTTGGTCCGGTCAGCCCTGGAAAGAGAGGACGGATCCAGGACAAGCTGTGCCTTGCTGCACTCTTGCCCGGACCTCCCACCATGCTCAGGTGTCCAGTCTCATCCCGTGCCATGAGTCAACCTCCCAAATACCGGCAAGCTTAGCAGCAAAAATGCCATGCGCCTTTACTGCTAGGCACTGAGCCAGGGAGGTTGTCACTCCCACTGCTAGCAGGAAAAGGGATGTCTTCTCTTTCTCAGGGAAAGCTGAGCTCTGGCTGGCTGGCACTTGGTCACGCCAGCTCACTATTACACGGCACGGCGTCCGCCAGGAGCAGCGCCATGGCACGCACCAAGGCCAGGCTCAGTGCTGGCACTGAGGCTCAGGCTCAGGCTGGCACTGCCAGCCGCAGCGCCCCGCGGGGTCAGAGGTCCTACCTGAGCCCACTACAGGTGCTGATGCTCGCTGCAGAGTCGGCATATCCTCGCACGTGGCCCTGATAAAGGCAGTGATCCTGCCGCCGAGAGAGAGGAGATGGGGGTCTGCACCAGCTATTGGCATGGCGGGACCCTGTAAGAGCAGGAAAACTGCTCTCCCCATACCTGAGTGTCCGGCTTCTCCGTGATCTCTGTGCCATCAGCCAAGTAGTGCGTCTCAGTGTAGTGCTGCCCCAGCAGCTCCCTGCAGGATGGGGAAGTGGTGTCAGCAGTGACCCCAGCTTTGGGGAGAGGATGGAAATCTTTGGGGATGAGGTTGGTCAGGTTGGGTATGGTGGGCCCATGATCTCCCTGGGTGGGTTTGGCAAGGAGGGAAAAAAAATGCAATATTTTGCTGTTGAGGGTCTGGCCTGATGGCTTAGATCCCCAGCATGGTGACACGAGACCTTGGCGAAGTGATGTTTATGGCAAGGGTGGGAATTGAGCCTCCCCTGTCCGCCTCGCTGTGCCCACCCTCACTCACTTGTTCTTCTCCAGCCACAGGAGGTAGTCCCTGCCTTCGGCATGGACGCTGTAGAGGACACAGTCCGGGTAGGTGCTCTACATGGAAGACAGACAACATCACAGACCCACCATCACCAGAAGCAAGAGCTGCAGAACGGAGGACCTGCCCGGAAAGGGGATGGGGTATGCATGCACCCTGTATGCAGCTGCGGGACAGGGAGCCTGGTTGCCCTGGAGGCATCCAGCAAAGACAGAGGAAATCAGAAGAGAAGAAAGAAAGCACATGGGCAATAACAAAAATCCCCAGCACATCCTGAGATAAAGAACAGGTCACCAGCAATGCAACAGAGTCAGCAAAGTCTGGTTTCCTGTGTCTGACACATGGCTGCAGATGGCCATGCCAGAAACTGAGGTTTCCTACTCATCAATCACAAAGCTCCTTTTTTGGGGACTGAGTTCAGCACTTACTCACAGGCTAACCGCAAAGATCCCTGGTGCCCAACAGCTCTCATCAGCAGAGACTTCCTTATCTCTGACTGATCTAACATGCAACATCACGGTTAGAGAATAACCTCTGGGTTCTCATCTGCTACTGAGAGTAGATTTTAGTATCACCGTGTGCCAGATCCCCTGAGCATCACCGTAATGCTGGCAGAAGGGACCTCAAGGCATCTGAAGTCCAACCTCCAGTCACTATGGCTGGGTCAGGGTTGCCATTGCTCAGCCTCGCCGAGCCCTGAACTCCCAGGATCGAGATGTCCCTCCAGAAGAAGTGTTTCCCTCTGAGATGGCTTGTGATCTCCATCTGCAGCAATTGGGTCACAGACCTCCAGAGGTCCCATCCCACTGAGAGAGAGACAATGATTCCTTGCATGCTGTCCTGTATCAGGCTGCACCCTTGGCACCAGGGACCTCCTTAGTCACCACCGCAGCACAGAGACCTCTCCTGAGGGCACATCCTCACTCTTACAGGATCCCGAGGTGGAGAGCTGAGCAAAAGGCAGAGCAAGCACCTCCCGCAGGGCCAGCATTCCTCCCGGATGAGGTGTGCGGCCTCTCCCCAGGGAGGATGACAGCACTTGCTGTCACAGGATGCTCAGCACTCCCAGGGGGATGATCTGCAACCTGGCAGGAGCTGGGGCTGAGCTGAAAGTCTTGCTGACTCAGCACCCGTGGGGCCAGGTAAAAGGGTTTGCCTGTCACTCCGTCACCCTCAGTTCTACCCGGTTTGTGTTTCCAGTCTGAAGCAATGGGCTGCCGGCCATGAAACATCCTCTCCACATGCCAAGCAGGTTGCAACAAGCCCGCTGGGCCAGTCCGGGCTGCAGGCAGGCACACAGCGGACATGGGTGCGCTCACGGGTCCCCAGAAAATTCTCCTCTTATGAACAGCATCTCCTGCCTGACGTGGCCATCCCGCCGTGTGTCCACCGACAAAGCAATGCTTTGTTATTGTTGGCAGTGACGGAGCCAGAAGAGGTCTTCAGGAATGGCAGGAAAGCACTTGGAAGGGGGTGGTGGGTCAGGGACTGTCTCTTGGAGACAACCGCAGGGCAAGTTAAAAAAAACCAAAAGTCCTGCTAAAGCTGCTCTGAATCACCCTCTTCCTTATTAGCATGGGCTTTGCAAGGGCTCCAGATGGGAAGGCTTTGAAAGCGCAGGCAGCTCAGCCCTGCCTGCGCCCTGCTAACCCTGTGACCATGCTGAGCAAGCAAAGCAGAGCCACGGCCACAGCATACAGAAAAGCCAGATTTCTTCCAGCTGGTCTTATTAAGAGACCCAGAGACCCTGCAGAGGATCGGGACGTGATGCCATCGTCGCACTCCAGCACAGGGTATTTTTACCCTGGGTGGGAAGAGGCAACAGGTCTCGCTAGGACAGCAGGGATGGGGCTCATTGCACCATGCCATGTATCAGAGGAGCTGCAGCACAAGAGAGGAGGAAGAGAAGGTGGGTCTCTGGGCCACCACCATCCCTTGCTCCTGCTCCATCTGGTCCCATCGCTCGCTCTGCAACATTCTGCTGTTTCTTGCAGAGTGACAGGCTGAGCTAGCAGGAGCTAACTCAGACAAAGGACTTGCCTCGTTGCATCAGCTGGCTCTGGGGACATGGTGGGGGACATCAGCGGGGATGTGTGAGCACAGGTTCGCTGGGGAGAAGCCAGCAGCTTGCAACACCAGGTCTTACACTGGCTGGAAACCACCTTCCCGTTTCAATACAGCTCTGAAACACTGGAGCATGGGGACGAGAGAGATGACCCTTCTGCAATCAAGAGCACGTAACTATAGATCTTTTTGAAGGCCCTTGCTCTTTTCAGGTCCCTTTCCATGAAGAACACAGGTTTGCCACATGTCCTGTCATGCCCCTGCTAAGGGTGGGTGGGAGGAGAAGACCACGGCCTGTGGGAAGGCTGGCATCCCAGCTGCAGGACCCAGATCTCCATCTCGTCTGCAGGGCTAAACATTTTGATTTAGCAAAGCCAGAGGGGTCTGCTTCGAACCTTACCTGGCAGACGCTCTGCTGGACCAACCTCATGTGTCCAACTGCTCTGACCCGGGAACCAGCTCTAGGCCCATGCCCATCCCAGCCAGAGACTGCTAATGCAAAGCCACAGGAGGAGCTGGTGCACAAAATGCCCATCCAGCTACCTGTCTCCACTTCAAAGAGGGGCTTGGTGGTGGTCAAGCCTTGCTGAGAAACTCTTTCCCACCAAGGTTACTGGGATAGCAAACCCAAATTTTGTGGAAGATGAGGAAAATGGTTTGAGTAGCAGGAGACCTCATACCCTCAACAGAGCAGGTTTGGGAGGTCCAAGGGCCGCCCAATCCAAGACTGAATCTAGGTGCCACCTGGCAGACACCACCCATGGCTGTCCCAAAGTACACAGCTCAAGGTAAATGTCTTCTTCCATGCTGTGGAAAGGAGAGGGACCCTGAGATGGGTGAGCTCCCCTTTCCAGGGGGATCGGTGCCGAGCCGCCCGGCACAGATGGTGTCTCTAAATAGCCTGGGGAATGTTTATCTCGTGGACAAGTTTAGGTTTCTAGAGCAGAGAAAACAGATGCTTTTGGGGAGTGTTTTCGAAGCTAGTTTATCAGAAAGGGTTTGAATCACAGATTAATGTGCTGTACGAAGAGTTTACGAGGAAATAAATGTCCCCAGCCCCTCCATCTCATCAGGTGCTAAAGTCGGCGCTTTTCAGTCCTAGAAAATGAATCCTTGTGTTTGGCTGAATTTCACTTTAAGGCAATGAGGAAAACATCTTTGAGGTCAAGGCCATCATCCTATGGACGCCAGCCCCGAATGCTCAAAACTTGAGTCAAACCCCATTCCTTCCTCCAAATTACAAGGTTTCCCAAGAAAAATAACACTGGCTTGCTTTCATGTGGGTTTCTGTAACTTTCTGATTCTTATTTCCCTGTCCCAAAGGATGGAAAAAAAACCCCAACAGCTACAGCAAACACAGCAAGAAAAGTGCTTACAGCTCAACGAGGCTTTGCAAATCTCTCCTTAAGCAAAGACCAGATGTCACAAGATCACTGCAAGGCTGCAAGAAGTGGCACCGCTGGGTAATGTCTCTGAAGAAAACATTGGAGAAAGCAGCCCCCCCTCTCCAAGAGTCCACCCTGCTATCTGGCAGTTCCTATTTTGGCCCAAAACACTCCAGGAAAGCTAGTCCGATCAACTACTTCAAGATCTCCATCCTCTGGGATGGAAGCAATGCAAGAAAACGTGCCCCAGGTCATTCTTCTGGCACGGGGCTAAGGGGGGTCCAGCTCCGAGGCCAGTGGTGGGCCAAGGGTTTGCTGATTGCAACGCCCTCCCTGGAGCCCCTGCAAGGCAACGAGGGCAGCTGTGCTGAGCCAGTATTTGGGAGGCGACACTACTCACCGGTAGCACAGAGAGGTCCCTCTTCCCCCGAGGCACTGGCATCTCGCGCGGCGTCATTGTCTCATACTTCTCGACATGGGTGAGTTTCTCCTCCAGCCTGGCAGTGGAGCCTGGGAAAGGTCCAAGAGCTTTGAGCCGGGATGCCCAGAAACAACCGAGTCTGGGGCTAATGAAAGCGGCCAACGTGAAGGCACAGGGAAGAGCCAAAACAGCAAGTTCTAAAATACCTGCAGGGAGCGCAGCTCCCTGACGGGCTCCAGGGATGCTCCAGCTCCCCCAGCCCCAGCGCCCACAGAGCGCTCAGCATCACCCATGTGCAAGTGGTCCCTTCAAGGCTGGAAAACCCTACTGAGATCCTGGCGGACAAATAAGGACGGAGGTTTTTTCAGCTCCCCGTCTTGATGCCACAGTTTGTGACTTGGCACCCGGCAGCTGCTGGGGGTTGTGTTTTGGAGAACGGCTGGTGCCTGGGCTGGCTCAGCCCTCCTCCCATCCTCTTTTTGGTGTCAGAAGGAAGACATTTCTGCCATAAAACCCTTCGCCTTCCCCCGGAGCCCCGGACGGGGACCTCAGGCCGCAGCCACGCTCGTGCTGCCGGGGTCAGCCGGGGCCAGCGGAGCCCCCCGGTGAGGCGGCGGGTGCCCGGCGGCCCCTCGCCCACGGCGCCCCAGCGGGAGCCAGGAGGCTCCTCACCGCCCCCTCGGCCGGCTGAGTCACCGGGCCCCCCCCGCCAGCACGCTGCAGGCTGCCGGTGACAAATTTCCCCCGCTCGGCAGGAACCTCCTGGCCCAGCTGCGGGCGCCCCATCTGCGCGGGCCGGCGGCGGGGCGGGAGGTGACCGACCGCGTCCCTCTGCCGGGGGACCGGCTGCGAGCCGCCTCCTCCGAGCCCCTTTCGCCATCCTCCGCCCCCGGGTGAGCTCGGGG
>VYXH01005069.1:54670-77102 GCA_013397275.1 Burhinus bistriatus | reverse complement strand
CTGGGGACTGTGGGGTATGGAGGGGGGTGTCCATGGGGCACTCAGTGAGGTGTCCATGGGGCACTGAAGGTGCCCGCCTGGCTCTAAGGTGACAGAGGGGCTGGGGACATTGAGCAGTGTCCATTGGACATGAAGAGTGTGTCTGGGGGGCACTGGGGTGGCCCTCAGCAGGAGCTGAGTTCTGGTGGTTGAAGGCAGCAGTAGGACCAGGGAGGCATTGGGGTGTCAGTGGGGCATTGAGATGATAGAGCACTGAGATGATGGAGGGGCTTGGGTCACCATGAGGGGCTGAGCTGTCAGGGGGCTCTGGGGGACCATGGGACATCAGGGCACTTGGGACCCTCCCTGATCCCAAAGGCTCAGAGGGTCTGGGAACACCACGTGGGGCTGAGCTGGGGGATGCACTGCACCCTGAGCTCTCCACTCTGCCATGGAGCTGACTGTTGTCTCCCCCTTGTCCACAGAACATCCCAGGTTGGAAGGGACCTCTAAAGACCATCTGGTCCAACCTGTCGTGGGGAAGGGAGCGTGGATGAGGCTATCTCACACCTTGTCCAGTCACACCTTGAAACTCTCCAGCAATGGGGACTCTCTGGGGATGTTTTTCCAGCAAGTGAACATTCTCACCGTAACGTATTTCTTAGGTTGAGATGAAACCTCTCCCGTTGCAACCCATTGCCCCTTGTCTTCTCCATGTGGCAACTTGTGAAGGGAGAATCCCCTCCTGCAAACTGATTTTTTACCCTTCTTGGCGTTTCAGGCCAGGACCAGCCAGGAAATGCCACATTTAATGAAAGAAGGGATTGGATGCCAAATTCAGCTGTTGCAGAGCTCCGTCACTGGGGTCAAGTTTCCTCCAAAATGGCACAGAAACCGCTGTAGCCGAGCACTGTTGCAGTGTCTTCCCTCTTTCTCCCCACAGCTTTTCTGTAATTCCCTCCTAAATAGAGAAGTTTATTAAAAAAACAATAAATATTAAAGCTTTCACCCTCGACACTCCTAGTCCTGGGTGTTCCTACCTATCTAAATGTCTCCAGTAGAGTTGTCCCCACCACAACGGTAACCCTTGCAAGGTGTGCAGAGCTGAGCTGTCCTTGAAGCAGCTGCTGACCAACCCACGATCTATGAAGCGCAGCAAACAACCCGGCTTGCCAGGGAGACACAGAGCAGCCAAATTGCGACTCTGGGCAAGGAGGCACCCAACTGCTGTGCATGGGACCTGGGGCTGCTGGGTTCAGACACAGGACCTTTTCTTGACGCTCTCCTGGCACCTCCTGTCTTCCGGTGAGGGCAGAAGACACACATCCACCTCCTGCTTGGGGCTGGCAGTAGGGCGTCTGGCCCGGACCAAGGTGCGCTCTCAGAGGGGAGCAGGTAGATCTATGTGGAGACCCGTTCAAGCACCCCAAGCCTTTAAAGTAACTGTTCAGCCAACTGGGCATCCCCATGCAGGCCACAATTTTTGGGTAACCGTTCATACATTCTCATGCACACAGCAGGAGCCTAAGGCTGGCATGATACTGCCCCACCAGCATCCCCACCTCGGCCTGCAGCAGGCATAGCGAGGGGGCCGCATGCAGCTAGCGGGCTTTCGGTAGGGATTGCAACAAGCAGGCGGGACCGAGCCCCACAGGGTAGGTGATCTCCCAGGGGCCTCCTCGCTCAGGTGCGGACCTGTGGGTTCACAGGGAGCAGCACAGGATCCCACAGAGGATCCTGTCTCCCACAGAAGGGGTGTGCAAAAGAGGGGAGCCCCCTCCCCCCCCACGAGAAGGGTGTCTCCCCCCCAAAAAGCTGTGAGAGGGGTGCACATAACCATCTGCATGTATGCACATGCAGGTGTGAGCAGGACTTATCACAGAATCACAGAATGCTTTGGGTTGGAAGAGACCTTAAAGACCATCTAGTCCCACCCCCCCGCCATGGGCAGGGACACCTCCCACTAGACCAGGTTGCTCAAAGCCCCGTCCAACCTGGCCCTGAACACCTCCAGGGATGGGGCAGCCACAGCTTCTCTGGGCAACCTGGGCCAGTGTCTCACCACCCTCACAGGAAAGAATTTCTTCCTGAGATCGAACGTAAATCTCTCCTCTTCCAGTTTAAAACCGTTCTCCCTCGTCCTATGGCTCCACTCCCTGATTGAGAGTCCCTCCCCAGCTTTCTTGTAGGCTCCCTTCAGATGCTGGAAAGCTGCTATAAGGACTCCCTGGAGCCTCCTCTTCTCCAGGCTGAACAGCTCTAACCCTCTGATCATCTTCGTGGCCTCCTCTGGACCCGCTCCAACAGGTCCATGTCCTTCTGATGTTGGGGGCTCCAGAGCTGGACATTATTCCAGGGGGGGTCTCATGAGAGCGGAGCAGAAGGGCAGAATCCCCCTCCTTGCCCTGCTGGCCACGCTGCTGGGGATGCAGCCCAGGATGCAGGTGGCCTTCTGGGCTGCCAGCACACATTGCCGGCTCATGTTGAGCACCCCTCTCATGGGATTAATCATAGATGGATGCTTACAAATTTGCTGTTGATTTTAAAAATGAACATTTCAGAAATATCTATTACTTATCATGGAATCATTTAGGTTGGAAAAGACCTTTAAGATCATCTAGTCCAACCATTGACCCTACTCTACCAGGTCTGCCACTTCATCTGAGACTCAATGCTTGCTGGTTAATTATGTTATTAATCTATACACGGCTTCAATCCTGATTTAACTTGCGTGAATGGAGTCTTTTTCCTGCAACAGCCACCACGCTGCTCACTGGTGTAAAAAATGCGTGACACCAATGGTGACACAGTGAGGTGCCAGGGGAGTCTCTCAAGCCCGAGATGTTGGGCACTGAGAAGCGAGCAGGTTCCTCCAGGGACCTGGGCCCCTCTGCCTCCCCACCCTGAGCTCGAGGGACAGGCTGTGAAGACTGTAGGCCCACAGAAACTTAATGGAAACGGCAGGTCAACTTCTCCAAGCCCCCCCAGACTGAGAGGCCACCTCAGTGGCAGGAACAGGAAACTCCCTTCCCCATGAACTGCAGAAGTCCTTTCCCTGAAGAGACAGGCGATGCTGGCTGAGGTCTCAGTCCTCAACCTCAACATTCAGATAAAGGAATTCAGTCCTCCAGACCCAGGACTGGTGCTCTCCATGCTCTCCTTGGGTTTCTCTCCCTCCCTCTGCCAAGTTGGAGGACCAGCTTTAGGCCACCAAAGCAGAGACAACCTGGCGTTTCCCTCTAATGCACTCTAGGTCTTTGCAAAGGATGAGGTGAGGGAGAGGAAGGGCAGGTCATTAACAGGAGCACTCAGCCCCATATCCACAGTGCTTGCACGTCTCCCAAGGTTCACACACTTGCCATGGAGGCCTCTGGGTCTTTGGCATTTATCTTGGTTACTACTTGCTCCTGGGAGACACCTCTCTTCCACCTTCTACCACACCTGCTTCCAAACTGGCTCAAGCCATTTTTATGGCTGCACAACGTTGCAGGACACCCTGGAAGTCCTCTGCTGAGGACTCGGCCAATATGATATGAACATCAGCTGCGAACCCCATCTCATCGGTTAGAGCGGCTGATCAGCTTCATTCCAGCAACCACTCCAATTGAGGGCTCTCCCCCTCAAAATAATGCTGCATGGCAGCTGAGCCAGATCTCTGTAAGCTGACCAAAATCTAGTCACCTAAAAGACTAATTTGCACCCCGAGTTCTGTTAACAGACAAAATAAACCCTGATTTTTTAAATTTATTTTACAACACACAAACGCATCGTTTTACAATGCAGTAAAAAAAGGACTTAACAAAAGCCTCTCAGAAGAGAAAATCCATTACATACATTTCAGGAGACTGTCTCTCTGGGACAACCCTTACGGTTCGTTTCCAGCTCACACTGTGAATGTAGCAGGTTGAGTACCCTTAGCTCGAAGTGAATGAGTGTCCGGTTCTCTGCTGGTGCAGAAGAGGCGGCAGCTGAAAGAGGCAGCAGCAGCAGGGTTTCACTGGGCAGGGACGGCCAGGTGGGGAAGCAGGGGAGCTGCCTTCTGGCTGCGCTCAGCAGACATGTGCTCTAAGCGCTCTGTGTAGAACCCATTGAAGTCCAACCTGAGAGAGAAAAAACACCAAAGTTTTGGCAGCCCGCTGGCTCAACAGTGCCCAAGAGCGGCACACAGCAAGCCAAACACGCTGCCAAGGACCTCCGAGAGCTCGGTGCTGCAAGTGCCACAGCACACGTGCTCACTGAGGTGCTCAAAGGCAGCAAGGGGATCCAAAAATACATAAACTCTTTCATAGGATCAGGCGAATTTTAGGATAGAGTTGGATGAAACAAGGGGTGTGAAGCAAAGCAAAGCAAGTATCGCTGCGGGAAGAAGCGGAGGATGCTTGCTTGTGCAGCAAGGGGTCTGCGCCGCAGCATGGCCCCCACAAGGAGCCACACTCCCTGTGCCCAGCCTGCTGAGCACAGCCTTGCTCTTACCCAACCACGGCCCCTGGAGGAGAAATCTGTCCCAGGGCATCAGCCGAACACAGCGCAGCGAGCTCCGGACCTGCCATCCCTGCACAGGACTGCCCCGGGCTGGGTAGACACAGTGGCTCGTGTGGAGCGAGACGGGGACGTCTGCACTGTGCCGCAGGCGTTGTCAGTGACACCTCTTCTGTGCTCATCCCTTGACTACAGGCTAAATTTCACCTGTTCTTTACAGGTGTATAAAATACGTCAGGAAAGATCAATTGCTAACTGCTTCCTCTCCGGAGTCACAGCTTGACCACGTGTCATTCGCGGACAAGGTGCCAGGGGTGAGGGCTCCTCAGTCTCTGCACCTTTCTGGCCACTTCCCACCACTCCTTAATACCAGAGTTCACCACCACTGAACTCCAGTATTAATCCCCACATGAGATCCACCATATTATCCACCATGACTACCATGAAATGTTGCCATTTCCACTACCACCACCTCCTTGCTAACACAAGTATGCTTCAAACAGACTCAAGAAGACAAGTAACTGTTTGGAAGATGCTCAGCCAAAATCCCAGGTATTACTGATACTTGTAAACGCCTCTCCAAAGCAGGTGACATCAGCAATATCATAATCCCATCTCCTTGATAATCCAAAGTGATGCCACAAAACCACCCAGCTCCATGCCTGCTGTGACCTTCCTTTGGCAGATCTCTGCACTATGAAGCCAACTAAGACATGTGCAGCTCTTAAAAACGTGTGCCCTTCGTGTGAGCAATAGTCGATACAGGCCTGTGAATCACACAAAAGTTACTCTCTTCATTTTTCAAATTAAGTTGCTCCAATACTAAATGAATGGGCACAATATTTGAGTTTCATGTTGCTTAACAACCTTACATAAACGGCAACAAATTGTTCCTTGACATTTTTTGGTGACTGCGGAAAACAGAGCCTCGACAGATGGAATTTATCTGTTGCTCTCTCCTGGTTGAAACGCTTACATCTCTTTCATCCTTTTAAGTGTTGTACAAAGGAAACCTGACACTGTGGCGGGTATATTTACCAAACTCATTTATATCCTTGCTTTGAGGATCTGTTCCATTTCTAAAGTTGCTTTATTCAAAACTTTTTGAATTGCAGACTTTTATTTGCTTCCCTTTCAGCTATGTTTTTAGGGTTAAATGATCTTTGATAACTATCTCTTAAGAATTTGCGTGGTGCTTCCTCTAACTCTGCTTACACTTCAGTTTCTTGTTCTGTGGCTGAAACTTTTATTCACTGGGGTTTGCATCGCTTCATACGTCCTACCGGTCTTACTCTAAGCTTAGTCATTGTTGTTTCCTCTAAATTGGTAAAGAAACAACGCAGGCAAGATTTCTAAGTATGTGGAATTAAGTAATCCTTCTGACAAAGTCCTCTATGCTGTAATTCTTCTTCTTTTCACTCCTGGGATGTGAAGGAGCGACCCTGGAGATATTCTGCAGTTGCCAGCCCTCTGTCAGCACTGCTACCGATGGAGCCAAGGCACCTGAGCAGGACTTCAGCACACTGAAGATCTGGGAGTTATGTGTGAGCTTCCCCGCTTTGAAGGAAACCTTCTGGGTCTCCATCTTCTGTTGTTTGGTGCTACAAATATGACGATGGTGCCTCAGTTACTCGGTACTGTAAACTGAATAAATATTAACCAGGATCAAATAAATAAAACCACAGTACCAGAATTATGAATAAAAGGGATATTTTGTTATCTATCTTACTTGTTGACTATCACCTTTGAAAAGCAGTCATATAAAAAGGTTATAATTTATAAGAAAAGATCGGTATGTCTTATAAACTCTTCCGTCTCTCTGTCAAATATGTTATTTCAGATGGCAACTGTCTCCGCTCTGGTTCTTGGGTTCCTGTTGCCATAGAGTCCAGGACTCGATCCAATAATCTCTACAGACTGAATGAGAGCTAAATGTCACGTCTGGGCATTCATCGTGGGACTTCCACTCTTTAAAACATTACTGAGCAGCCTGTGGAAATGGAAAGACATGTTTTGTTGCATGGCCTGTTAACATGCAGTATTTCAGTTAAGGAAATGGGGACATCTGGTTTGTCAGTAAAGGTCCAGCTATGTCCAACATCTTGGTGAAGACTCGTGGTCCCAGATGGTCCAAACTGGGGACCTTGACAGTGATGACCATCCTGATGGCATAAAGATCCAGTATTTCCTCTGCAGCCCTTGAACAGAACTGGGGCATGGAAATACCAGGGGGCAAAGGACTCAGACCCTCTTCCGAACAGCTGATTGCAGCTTAGGTCAACATTCTCAATGCAAACTGCTAACGGAAGCATTTTGTTTCCTCACAACCAGCCTGAATCACCATACTTCTCCTTTCTCCTGAAGCAGGAAGTACTTGTAAAAATCAACCTCTCCGTATTTGGAAGAACTGGCTCCAGAGCTTCCACAGTTCCACAGTCACCCACCTCCTGAGACAGCTAACACTCATGTGCGTTCTGGGAAACACCAAGGCATCTGGTGGAAGATAGCTCCTAGCCATGACACCATGGACCCAAAATTGAGCAAGATACACAGCTAGTCTCCACGGTGCAGCATCAGGTTGTCCCACAGTCCTGGTAGATGCATAAAGTTGACACAAGGGTAGGGAGGCAATGATAAAATAGGTGAATCTCTGATGCTAAGTGCAGAAGCAGTGCCAGCACCTCAGCCAGAAAAGGCCTTACATCAGTGTCTGGCATCACACGTGACAAAATGTGATGGAAGGCTGCAGGACTTCTGCTGTTGCGTGATGTAAAGACTGGTCAAGGATTTGACATTGTTGACTTCTTGAGTAAGCTGAGAACAACTCCAGCCTTAGACTGAGCTGGGTGATCCCACCAATGGGATAATCTCCAGATGCTCTTTGCAAGACTCAAGGACTGTGGGGCCATGATGATCTTCTATTAAAAGAGCAGGCAACTTGATTTTCAACACTGTGTTGGCCATGCCCTGTGCAACCTGCAATGATGTCCAAGCAGCTGGATCATGGAATTAGTTGCCATTAAGATCTCCTGGATGGAGCATCATAAAAAAGCCTGTCTGTTAGAACTTGTACTGGTACTGATAAAAATGTAAGCCGTTGATAAAGGAGGCAGAGCTGAAGCACTGAGGAGGAAATTTTCTTGCCCGGATGACTCAACTGCTTGTGGTCTCGATCCCTGAATCTAGCCTGACGCTCTATGCTACTGTGACACCTGGGAGTGAAGGCAGTGAGAGTAAGAGCTTAATCTCTTTGGCCTGTCAGTTTTTCTACAGATGGATCCTGCCTGCAACCTACAACAGTCCAATGACGATAAACAGTGATGCCCAGGCAGATGAAGGTTGACGTAAAATGTCCAGAAGGCCTTGACAAGCTGCACTGTCATTTCCTGAAAGGATTTGCAGAGACTCAGCTGTCCTGGTTAGTCCTCAAAAGAACAGCAATCACTCATATAGTTGGAGCCTCCACTCACAGCCACAAAAACAGTCTTTGAAGAATTTCCAAGATGAGAAGGAGACCTCAGACTTTGGTCACTTCAGAAATTGAGTGAATCAGAGTTATGAGGACTGTAGAGAAGGGGTCCTCACCTACCTTCCCATTTCAGGGACTGAGCAGTTCTGGTGGTAAGCAGATAAGCTCCTACCGCGACCGGGAATGGAAGCAGAAGACTTCAGAGCACCAAGCAGTCCTGTGGCACTGCATTTCCTTTCAGATGCCTCTGAGTATCCCTGTCTTCCTTAAATAAGGAATACAACCCTAAAAGGAAGAAGACATGCAATTCTCCACAGTGCTGTGGGAGCTGGTGGGCTAGATTCTGTTCCTGGAAGCAGCCATGGTAACAGGGATGACAGGTTTTAGTGTTCAACCTTGGTCTCAGCTGTGTGACCACATCTCAGATAGAGCAGAAGACACTAACACAGGAGGCCAGGGGCTCTGTAAATGTACGGTAGCTGCTGATCAAGAAGTTCTCAGAAGTAAAGGACAACTGAAAGCCCAGTCTCCTGCTGGAATACTTCACAAAACACTGTTTGCAGAGGTTGGTACTAGGAATCCTGGACAGCCCTATCAGAAGCTGTTAGGAAAGGAAAATGGAAGCTGCAATATACACTGCATGAGCAGGGGACAACAACCTACTTCAAAAAAACATTCCTGAAATCNTTATTATTAATATTTCATTAAAGTAGTTAGTTCCTTCTAAACTCTTAAGTCTCTCTTTCTCTCTCTCTCGCCTCCCTTCGGGAGCGGAGCAAGAGGGAGCGAGCATCTGTCGTTCCACCGGATTGGGCCAATCTGGCCCAAACCACGACATTTGCTCTCGCTGTTTTCAGCTGCAGCACTTCTCAACAGTGGTGTAAGGGTTATCAGCCAGCCATAAAAGACAACTGGTACAGAAGGGCAGCGAACAGAACTTAATGGTTGCAGGTTAATACTCTTATGGTTTTCCTGAAGATTGGGGTAAAGGATGAGAATAACCAACAAAAAGTAGGGTTCACAAAGACCAAAGCAGAGGAGCAATAAGACTACACTTAAATAAAATGAAACAAAACAGAGGGCAAAGCACAGTTACGAGAAAGCTCAAAGTACCTTTTGGTCCTATGTGATTAAAAAGAACTAAATAAGGATCTACTCTGTTCTGTATTAAATATCAAAGGGCTTGGGGCACGAATCCCCAAAATATCAAGAGGAAAAAGAAAATGTATGTGACTGACCAGTTATCAGGCACATTTATGAACAAAATTACATATAACCGACATCTGATTCTAGCATATCTACCACTGAAAAGCATTACAACGTTAGATGAAAAACATTCGTAAAAGTAGGGAGTACTCCTTGGTCAACCAAGGGCTTTCCTCAGAAAAAGATGAAAGGAAACAATCGACACCTAAAAATGACCGTCATTTCTGGCTAGTCCTGTAAGAGCTGTTTACAATTGCTTATACATGAAAATAAGGCTACACACTGGCTTATAGACAGCATGAAGAAACTAATGGACATTTAGGACGGCTTTGTTTTCTTTCCCCAGCTGACAGCAACACCAAAGAAGGTAGGTCTCAAGTGTTCTAGGCTCACACACACCATAACAGTAGAAATGAGTCTGTTAGGCTTACAAACATAGAACAAGCACTTAAAAAAGCGTTAGTGTTGAAGTATTTTATATTCATGAAAATCCTAGCCTCTTAAAATTATGCTTACATGCAATATATATCCTGCCTCTTCACTGGAAAAAATAAGTCACTGTAAAAACTAATTCGTTTTCGTACGTGCGTTAGGCTGCAAGCAGCATTTCTGAAGTGTCACAGTCTTTGCCAGATGTGAGGCAGCTGGTGACCAGCAGCTCTTACGTTTGACTTCCACCAAGGTGACTCTTCGAATTAAGAGATGTCAACTCCTGACCCTTGCTTGCCTTCTTATTCTGTGGTTATATGCATGCCTCAGCTGAACATTCCCAATCTGCAGGCTGCTAGGTTTCACGGGTGCTTAACTATTGAAAAACATATTCCAGCCACAAACACTAACAGCTGCTCACAGCAGCAAAGTCCATAGTTGCAGTTATTTCTGTTTTGCTCCAAAAGCCCTGGTAGCAGGATCAGAGTGAGAAGCATTCTGCTTGCACAGCACGCGTGCTCAACTCAGGGTAATACTCCTAGAACATTATCTGTGGTTCTTCAAATCTAGAAGTACCAGGATAGGTCCCTCCATGCTACACCAATCTATAACATAGATCTTAAAAAGCCCAGCAACACTAATATGTATGAGTCTTATAGCAAAAACAGATGTTAATCATTCCACAGAAGGTCTTGTGCATCTCATTTTATTGAAAAAGGAACACAGAGGTTACAAACCCAGCAGCAAAACTTAGATCTCCTTCTCTCTCTCTCTTCTTGCAATGTATTTTGTGTACCTGACTTCTAGGTATTACTGGAGGAATTTTGTTTTCTAAGAAGGTAGTAAGTAAGGGTGAGGCCACAATAAAAACATATTAAGGGATGTTTATTTAAATAAATACAAGATGTGAACTTAAAACAAAATAGCCACGTATGATCAATCCTTTGCTCAGTTTTCTCATCTTGGAATACTTACACTGTATTCAGGAATCAGCTTACTGACCGTCTACACAGTGAGACAATCCCTAAGAAAACTAACACTTGCATTACATTTACAATGTTAATTAACAAATTTCACATAATTCAAAGGAATGTGGGTTTTTTTAAAGCCTTGGGTTGAAATGCAAAGCAGTATTTCTTGTGATTTCAGTGTTTTCATTGATGGGGCAGACATGCACAGTTATAAATAGCAATTATTCTTCCTGATCTGAATTTGGGAACCACAGGAGGGAAAGTTACAAAGAGAAAACTACTGGCTCACCTGTAGATGATGTTGAGCATGCTGTGCTCACAGTCATTGGTGCTGTAAACGCTCAGTTTGTCCAACAGGTCCAGCAGATGTGTTGAGAAATTGCTGTCAAACTTGTTGATCGTTGCTTCGAAGCCAGATGTGAGGTGGAGGTTGTCGGCATGCTCTGCTAAAAGCTATCAAGACAAAAGCATAGTGGTGCCACGTGTTTGCTGATTCACGCTTGCCGAAGCGATGCAATTATTCCTTCCGTATTTCCTAACCTGCTCAAAAATACTGCCATAAAACTTAACGGTCGCTCAGCCACTAAAATAAATCCTTCAAAACAGCTGCAAGGTGGTTAAAAACCTTTCCATACCTATGTGGCAGCACCCCAGAGTAGATCCCAGCAGAGTTATCCTCAAATATTAGCTGTCGTTATTTATTTTCAAGCGGGGGGAAAAGCCAGTAAGCAGAAAGCGAGTGTTGCCTGAGACAGGCTGTAACCTCTGGAGCACTTTGACTGCCTTGCAGTGTGATGGACCCTACCAGTTGTGCTTTCAGTGGGACAGAAGGCAGCCTGCTAACCACAGAGCATGCCAAACAAATCACTGAGTACGTGTGCATCTAGATAAAGAAATGTGGACAAGACAAATATCCCAGATATGAATGGGATGGGCTGCAGTTGCACCTGACAGTTTATTGGCTCACCCACCACAAAATGCTAGTTCTGAAAATGAGAAAGTTCTTGAGTTGCAGAAAGCCTCTATGTGGGTATCACTGCACAGCTGCAAATATAACTAAGAACTTAAAAACAAGTGCAGGGACTGCTGTGGGAGACAGGGTCTTCAAAGCAGACTCTGAGAACACCATCAGAGCTCCACACTGCTCACAAAAATGCCCACAATTCCACAAAGATCCTGCTTTTGGGGCCAGAGGTGCCAGAAGGTCTACCTGCAAGAGGTAGGACAGCCACCCTGACCAGACTGCAACCCAGGCAGCCCAGCTGTCCATCCCGTGTCCCACCTTGTTAGTTAGCTGCTTCTTTGCAGTCTCTTCAGCACGCTCCTCCTCTGTTGGCGGGCCCAGCATTGTGCCGTGCTCTAAGGTGAGCCGGTCCATCTCATTATCCAGCTTCATGCTCTGGGTGAACCTCTTGGAAGGGCAGAGAGTTGGGGAAATGGTTAGATCCCATTTTTTCAACTACGGCAAAGCAGGAGGCTGACTCAGTTCTGCCAGCCCTGCAGCTAGCTAACTCCCATGAAAACTAACTGAGATTAGATTTACGATGTTAATACGCAAAGCTCCCTAAACCCAAAGGAAGGTGTGTTTTTTTAAAGCTATGGGTTCCCCGAGATGCCCATGGAGATCAGTCTGCATGGGTCCAATCACCAGTCCTTGCCTGACCCTCAAAAGAGCATACTAAAAACTACTGAGCCCTGCAACTTACACCTCAAATTCTGCAGCAGGACTGGCTGAAGAGAGCCAATTTGGTTCATATGAACCTGATCCCAACACTGAAAAAGAAGAGCATAAAGAATTTTGTGGAGGGAGAAGCCACAGAAACCACTTGGGAGAAAGGATGAGGGTCTGAGCAGTCAAGCTGTAAAACCTGCTGGCAGGAGGAACAGAGGCTTTTCCACGTGCAGTGAGGACAAGAGGGGCTCAGTTGAAAAAAGAGACTGTCACAGCTGGCTGGCACCCTAAGCAGCTGGCAGTGGCAGGGTCAATATGGGGAGGTTGTACACACCTGCATGCAGTTTGTGAACATGACACAGACAGACATCAGCTTGGAGAATATCTTCAGCAGCTCTGGGTTGGTTAGCATGCAGTCCTTCAAGCAGTTATCCAGGAAGCTTGTGTGGTGGCTCAGGACATCGTCAATATTAGATGCCTGTGACAGGATAGTACAATAATAAAAAAACAAACCAGGACTGCTGTGCCGCACCGGGCCAAAGCTCTAACCCAGCATCTCTGACAGTGACCTCTCAGACATGCTCTAGGGCATGTTGAGACACTTCCCATGTACCTTCCAGCTTTGAGAAACATCCTGAGATGGAGGCTGCATTTGTCTTACTGCATTCAACAGCCCTTCACAGGCTTTTTACCTCTGATTTGTCACATCACCTTCTCAACCAAATTATGCTTTCTTTAATCATCCAAATCCTCCACTGGAAGGAGGCTCAGGATGGAGTTATCTGCTTTATGAACATGCACTTCCTTTGCTTTTAAATCTGCTTGTCATGCCCACTCCCACAATCTCAGTAAAGTCAGCTACAGTAAGTGGAAAAGAGAAAAATAAATCAAAGAAACTTAAATGTCAGTAAGTTTACAAGGCTTAAAACATACAAGTTACTCAGAAACATCTTTTAGGAGCACAATAAGGAACTGGACATGCAGCGCTGCAAGGATTCTCTAAGATTTTTGTCCAGCCCTGCTGCTTCAATGGGCTGTTTCAGTCTTGATTTCTAAATGATTGATTAAACCCCCTCTTTCGCTCTGTTATGGGATGTGCTGAAGCTGAGAACATAAGTCAAGTTTAGGAAAGAGCTATAGGACTAAAATTGCCAAAGTATCCACATTGCTCCAAGAGGATTTTAAACAACTAGTACAGAACAGAGATAAATGCCACTCTCTAATGCCACAAAGATGCCAGTTGTGTTGATAAAGACAATGATGTTGTGAAAATGAAGATACCAGCTGAATTTTTAGGAAGAAAAGCACCTTGACTTCAAGTGGAAATGCACAAGAGAGAAGTCTGACAAATAAAAAACCAGCATAAGGCACCACATGAGATCAATGAGGATCATCCTTTTCCCTCCTAAGATGTAAATGAAAGGAAAAAACTACTCCAGTCTTTAGGCTATGGAGGTTAAGGAGCTTTCATTTAAATCACAGAAGATTTTACTCAGTAGCTGAGGATATGTCATCCCTGGTGAGCAGCTCTTTTAATGGACTGCATAACAAAGTGGTTGCTGAAACAGCTTCTTTAGCTGGCAGTGTTGAGATGTTTGACTCACAGGTGCCCATATCACAACACTGCTTAGAGCCAGACTTTTCCTGCCCCAGCACATGCTCCATCTCCCAGAGATTTAAAAGCCTTGAAGGACACTCATGAGGATGGGAGGCAAACATACATTTGGATTACGTCTCAAAGACTTTGCTAACTTGCCAAAAAAGTTTCTGTTTCAAGTGAGAACTTGTGTACATATTCACATCAGGGGCATCTTTGAGTTGTTACTACTGCACTATTACTTGGAGAAGCCCTTCAGGTACAGAGCAATAGCAGAAATGCTGTACAGAATGTCGCACCAGCCCTCAAGGTTTCAGAAATGAAGAAGCATATAGTGAAGGCATGGACAGATCTCCTTCTTGCCATACAGCCATGCAAAACACCTTTCCCCAGTGCCAGCAAAGTCACTTTATACCTGCTGTCTCAACATCTCTGGCAGGTTAAAGAAGCTCACAGATGTTCCACAGCGAGGGAAAAAATCTGCCCACTTGGGGTCTCAAAAAGGTTTGGTCTATAGACGTTTCTTGGGAATGGGCTCCTCCGAGAAACAGTATAAACTGGCAAATTCCTTTTTGGATCCGAAATAAAAATGCCTCAACACCACTATATGTCTGAAGGAGCAGAGAAACTCAATGGCTGAGAGCCAAAGCAGAGAGGGATCTTCAGACAGGAAGTCTTTGCAAAAACTCTGGAGTCAGGAGATTGTCTCTTCTGAACAGGGGATGCCATCAATACAGACCACGTGTCTACTGCGTTTAACAGTCCCTTCTAGGACATCTGGAATCAGAAGAGACTGAAAGAAAGTGCGACCTGAAATCAGTGTGGAAGAACCCGGGGCAGGATAACAACATCGTTAAGTGCCTCAATTCAAGTAAAGTAAACTGAGTATTACATTTTGCACATCTAAACTTACAACAAAATTAAGAAGAAAGTACACTTCTCTCAGATCATCCAGGAGCTTGACATATAACCTCTTCTTGTTCAGAAGTCCTCTCCAAGAATATGCAGAGACGCTTACAATCCTAAACATGACACCTCCTGTGAATTCTCCAGGAAAAAGGATGACAAGGCATCAAAAATGTTGGTTAGCTGACCCCAGAACAAATCCCCAGTACACAGCAGAAATCAAGACAGAGTCAGCTGATGTTGAAGATTCACAAGGCTCATCAGAGAGCTGCCAAGAGAGCTGCTGTGGCTTAATGCAGATCGCAGAAGGAGCGTTAGGCTCAGATAAACATTTTTCATGGAGCAAGAGGAAAAAGATGTGCAACCCAGAAGCGTCTGATCACAGGATGACTACCAGAGGGAAGAATAATAAGGTGATGCCTCCTGTTTCCTAACAGTAGCTGGGGCACCCTAACATCGGCCGCAACACAGCAGCACCACAGTGGGTAAGGAAGCTGAGAAGGACCGTAAGGAATGCAGTGTCCTTTGGGATAAGGAAAACGATTACAGCCATCACAAAGGTTATGCTGCAAAATAAGCAAGGTTGAGGAAGTGATCACTGATCATCTGCTCTAATTAACCACAAGTTCATGGCCTGGCACAGCCCTGCCTGTGCCGAGTGCCATACGCCAAGACAACCATCATACAAAGCTCAGGGACAGCAGTTCCTAAGGGCCTTCTCAACTTGTCTCCTGGCATGGAGGAGATGGCAGCAGGTCAGATCCCCTCCCGTGGCAAAGTCCTCTGACACTACTCCACCAAGCTTTGTACCCTCAAGCACTTTCACAGGCCTTCGTGACATACCCCAGCCCATGCAACACATCCCTGCAGCTTCACGCTATGGAAACAGCTACAATACAGCCCTCCTCAGACTGCTGACAGCACTTGGAACTGGAAGAACACAAAATGATCCTATGATAGGACCACACGGGACTAAGTGGAGACATTTTCTACGTAATGTGGAGCAGACAGCCTATGTCTGCGCCCTTGTTTTAGGCAGCAGTACAGAAGTAAGCTAAGATGCCATCTCTGCTCTCCTTTTCCTCCCACAAAGACTCGTTTGTGCGCCAGAAACCAGCAGAAGCCAGGCAGCTCCACTGGTGCTGAGAGGTGAGGCAACCAGTGCCCTGGCGCTAGCACACATTCCTGGGGAACAAAGCAGCTATGGGCTGGACCCAGGCTGATGGCAAGGAAGACACCATGTATTTGCAGCATTGCCGTGGCTTTCACTAGATCCACCAGTGCTCAGGCATCATCCTTCGCTTGTCTAATGAACTACTGCAGAAACTGTATGCCCTGAAAGACTAGATCTTTACCACAGTCAGGTAAAAAAGGAAGGGAGAGAAGGGTTTGCTCTAGACAAACTGAGAATAGCCTTTGATCTGTTGGTGACAGATTTCTTTCTCTGTTGTTGAGGACGGAACCAACAAATCTGACGTGAATGAAACGAGGTATGAGAATACCTTCACAGGCTTCTTGACCAGCCTGTTCTGAAAGGTAAACTCCCAATGACTTCTCGTTCTTGGTTTAAAACATGCAGGTGGGATATTAGCTGAGAATGTGTTCCTCTCTGAGATAATAAAGACATCTCACATGCCGATCAGGAGATAAAAACTGATTCTTGCAGTTTTTGCTACAGTGAAGAACTTCTGGAGAAGTCACTGACTTGGATTAGTGAACCAGAAATACTATGTAACACACCTGGAAAATCCCACAGCTCAGAAAGGGGCTGATTACATCTCCATGAAAGGAACTAAAATGATGCCAGGCATCCTTTGCCCAGATACCCCCTCATCAGGCATAAAAACCAGTGGGAAGTGAGCTTAGCCTCTCCCAGATACCACCGGAGTGGAGAAGTTCCCCAGCCTTGCCCACCTCCAGTGGGAATATACACCTGAATAAGGAAGGCCCTGCCCTGTTTTATAACACAGTCCTAACATGCCAGTCCTTGGCAGCTCCACAGAACAGAGAGCACAGACTTGGCTTTTAAAAGCACTGTAAGTCAGCCAAGGAATCAACTGAAGATGTTTGGACCAGTTAATGATCCTCGCACCCTGCATCCTTCTTCCTTTTCCATAGTTTTCTTTCTTCTGTGCACAGTGATGTTCAGCAGAACACCACCTTTGCCAGGGTGGGGAGTATGAGCTGGGCACAGATAGGAGGATGCCGCAGAGGAAAGGGATCTACGACTAATAAAGCAGAAAGGTGATGGTAGAACTCTTTGCAGTGTGATAATAACAATAGTTCCAAGATACTGAAGTGCCTCCAATAAAATTAACAGACACCTGCAGTAACTGAAATTAGGCATTTTGTTAACTTGAGACTTCCGTTCCAACTTCTCTCAAGCACACACACTCACCAGTTTTAGGTTCTTCTCAAGAACGTGCCATGTTGGCTCCATCACTTCAAACATCATGTAATACTGGATATTCTGTACAAAATTCAGCATGCGCTGCCGCAGTGTGAAAGCACCAGCAAACCTAGGGGAGAAATGACACCCACACAACTTAGAGCTAGCAAATGCCATGGAGAACTATCACCAGCCTTGCACAGTCAAGCAGAGCTAAATATTTCTGTCCTAGCAAATTCACTGCTGCAGCATGAGAGGGATTATAAAGTTAATGCAAACCATCTCTGATTATTTTCCACATATTCAAATGGCTTTCCCTCAATTACTAGAGTCAGAGTTTTGAACCTGTTGCAGACTGGACAATTACTTTGAATATTTGATTATATTCAACTAAAATTTTAATATTAAATATTAAAGCAATTTTACTAGTGTAACTATCCAGTGAGACATGCATTCGTTAGCAGGGCAAAATTTAACATGATAAATGGTTCAGGTTTCTTTCCAGCCTTACTTGTTAAATGAACACTTAAAAATATTCTATGCCTTGCAACAATATGTTCGGGGGATCCAAATATTTAATCAAATCACCTGCTACCTAGGGTATTTAATGCAATTTCACCTTAAAAATAGAATGGTGGGATTATATAGAGGTTCTTTCAATGTTCATTTATGCAGGCTCTGTGATGGCAAACTAAGAACTGACTTCAGCAAACTGGGACAGGTCACTGGAGAGGTGGGGGATACCCACCCTGGGGGTTTTCAACCACAGCTGCCCTGTCCCCTGCTGATCACAGTCATCCTGTGAGCTGGAGGTTGGACTAGAGACCCTCACAGGTCTCTTCTGCTAGCACCTCTACAATTACAGGAGAACCGGAGCTACAGTCATGTTGGCTGAGGTCAGCGCCAAGGCAGCCGAGGTTACCTCATGACAAGAAAGTGCCAGTAGCAAGGCAGAAGGTACTACTTTGCATTGCTTGGGTATGTCTCACTCTCCAAACAGGCACCTCCAGCACCTGGAGGGCAGATCCAAAGATGAAAATCTACCCTCAAAGGTGGAACAAGATGGAATGATTTCCTGGGAAAACACCCCACCAATTTTACCTTATTCAACTGGTATCACACCAAAAGCCCAAACATTAGCCAAGCTGTGTGAAGGTCATGAGTGGTTTGGCCAGAAGAGATGGACGTTGCTTTTAAACTACTGGGGTCCTTACTAATCTTGCTGATGCTAAAGTAGCAATCAAGACGATATGCGCACAGATGTCTTCTGCTGTAACTGTTCAGTGTAGAATGAGCTAACCCTAAACACCATGTCTTCCTTTTCAAAACTTCATGCCAACAAAGAGGAACAAGCCAAGCAGCACAAAGATTATTGAGCAGACACTTCCTACTGATACCTAAAATGTTGTATTTTGACCTCTCTCAGCCTGTAAGAAATTAGTCTGATCCATGTCACGACATATCTAACTAGCAAGAAGGAAAACCAAACCTTCACATCTGATCCAGTAGAAAAAAACGCCATACCACTTAGCTGAATGCAGGGAGAATTGCTTGGCCGTCTTATTGCTGATCCAAACGTTGCACAACTGTCTTTCCACATGTTTGCAATAGAACATGTGTCTGAAAAGCATCTGGTATCTTGTCAGCGCTTTCCTGGAAAGAAAGGAGAAACCCATCCAGATTAAGCCTTGTTCTGATTGACAGACTAAGCTGTGAAGGCTGAGGCTGCTCAAAGGCAAAGAGACTTTACACAATATGTTCCTTACGCCTTCAGATGCACACAGATCTGCACCGAAACAATTTGAACCAAAGAAAAAAAAAAAAATCACATTTCTAACCATCCCAAAGAATTTCTCTCCAAGGAGTCCCTCCTCCGTATTTCCTGCCAGCGGGTACATCACCAGACTCCTTCTTCCATTCCCATGAGCCACCTGCAGAAAGGTCACTCACATAGATGCTGGGCCAGAGGGCTGAAAGCCTGCAGTCAGGTACCCACTGCACTAAGACTGCTATGATCACCAAAACAATTCACCAGGATTCTCCAGAAAGATGAAGAAAAATCTGTAACCAAGCTACAGGCAGCACTACCGCGCCAGTAATGCACTGTCAGAAGCAGATGGGGATGCTTATTTATAGCTTCAGGGACTGGATTCAGGTCTGCATTCAGACACTTCAGTGTAGGTGTCTACAGAGCTCCAGTCGATACAGTTCGTGAAGCCTTACCAAATAGTATTTTCACTTCCATAGCTACCGTCAGAGCTAATACACTCAATCTGAAAGAAAGAGACATTTCAAATTTTTCCTTGAAAAAGTCCCACTGTGTCAAGTGATTTTTTAAAAGGGAAATTAAGGGACAAATTAATTGCTGGCAGTTGACAGTTCAAAATCTGTCACCCTCTTCATGTAACACTTCTTGTCCCATCTGCCCTAGCTCACAGCACCAGGTCTGCCAGTGTTTCTCCAGGGAAACAGGGGGCAAATCCCTGCAGAAAAATGAACCATTCAGTCCCTCGCAACTCAATTAAATGCAAAATAGCTTGCTACAGTAATTCTAGCAACGGCCTGTATCCTTCTAGTTTGCAACCAGGGATACCAGAAAGTGCATTTTTTTTCTGCTCTCTGCATTTAAGAAATGCTTGATTCTTGCATGGAAACCCTCTTGTGAGAGTTCATATTCTCAGGGGAGATACTTCAGAAAGCCATGGACGAATGAAAACTGGGTGACCACTCACAAGTAAAACCAGGGACCAGGCTGAGAAAGCATTATTTGACGCTTTCCCACCATTTAAAGTGAAAGTTTGACTTTCCAAGCATGCCTTAGACACGGTCTAGTAGGGTTCTACTGAAGAGACAATCCATATTTCATATCCTACAAGTGGAGCAAGCAGGGCTCAACAACCCCCAAGGCATTCCCTACTAGTCAGCAACTTATAATGTCACTTTAAAGATACAGGTTTTCCAGTATTTTGCTGAGTGGAGACGTGCTTCAACCCCATGCAAAAGCTTCTGCCTTTTTTACCTTCAGTGGATTGATACTTTACCTGTTTATAATAAGGGACAGAGGCCACTTAACAATGTAGTCAAAGGAAAATGCTTCGAGACCACTGAGAGTGAGTTCTGTGGGATCTGCACTAATAATGGCCTTCTCCTGTTTCGTTTCTATGGCCAATACTCTCAAGAGCTGCGTAATGAGGTCATGGGGCATCAAGTCAATCTATAAAGGAAGAGCAGGAAAAAAATGAAGCCACAGGATACTCACAACTACTGCGTAGCAACATACGTGTGGCAGAAGTGCAAACTGCCAGAGTCATTCTCACGTCATCAGAGCAATCTAGGATGCAATAGTGAATGCTGTGATCTGGACAGTGCAGCGGCTGACACCAGAGCAGTGTCGCTGTGGTGTTTAACCATCAGCATACAACATACTACTCTGCTGATCACTCTGCCTTGCTCTCAGCCTCTGCAAGGTCTATGCAGATCTCACACTCCCACAGTCTCTGTGCTGCTTCACATCTGTAAAATACGCAATCATTAATAGGCAGGACTTCTAATCAGGTATTTTCTTGTACTCCAAGGTGAGCACCCAAGCTGACAATAAGCATGAGAGACACACTACTGTTTCCACCTCATCCTGAGGCCACCGAAAAGCACCTTCTCTGCGTTCAGACTCCAGCAAGAAAACGCAGCCTTTTGTCCCGGGTGGGTGCTTCCACTCGCTAATCTGGATGAAAGAGGACTTAACACAGAGACGGTCTACCAAAGGACAGCCATCAATTCTCTTTTCCTTCATTGTACGTTCAGCAGGTTCTTACAGGCACACAGATCTTCCCAAATCATGGCAGGCCTTCTGCTCAAATTCAGTTATCTTCTGCTTATGTACATTCTTACCTTTAAATCGTCCTTGAAAGGATCTGTGTTGGCTGTACTCATTCGCAGGGCTAATTCAAGCAGAGCCTCTAGCCTCGTAGTTATGATGTCGTCTACAGGCTTCTTAAGTTCTTCTTCTGTCAGATCCATGAAGTGAACAAAAAAGTCCCCTTGATCCATCAGGAAATAGTGTTTTATAGATCTGCTCAAGAAAATGAAGGGACAATCAATTATGTTTTTTAAAGCCCAAGTTAATCCATATCAAACCTAAAGGAACAAAAGCAATCAATTCAGCCAGCCTGCTGGGCTTGATCACAAAATGTTCCTCTTCATAGAGAACACAGTCATAAATAACCCATTTGGAGACTAGTCTTTTATGCATGTCCCCTCCTCCCTTCCACCTCAGTCAGCATGCTTTTGTGAAGGCAGATCAGGGCTGCTGCTGTTCTTTTTTTCCTTGAAAAATGCACTTTAGGAAAAAAAACATATACACTACATTGCTGGGTGAAGGCTCATTCTGCTGCCCTGAACAATGCCCCAACCTCCATAGCGTGCAAATCCACCCAAGAGGCAGTTGCCAATTCAGAGAAGAATCTTACACTCTTTGAATGAACAAGTATCTGTGCTGATTTTTTAAGTACTCCAGGTACTTGCGTTAACTTCTGCTATAAACTTTATTTTTCACTTTGCACGAGGGACAGTTAATTGCAGCGGCCAGGAGCTTGGAAATAGCTCAGAGGAGAGTTTGAGGATTAACTTAGTGCCTGGCCAAAGATCACACATGATAACTGCAGTTTTCAGAGCAAAAATAGGACCAGCACAGCCTTAACACAATGTGGTTGCAGACTCCTGATCACTGCCAATTTAGGACAATGCTCAGCCCCTCTGTTTCCCTGACTGCCATTACTCTCTTGAACGAAGAAAACTCCCCCAGCCATGTGGAAGTCATGACAGTGTCAGTGGTTAACTGAGGACACAACAGAGAGGGGAGCGAGATACCTATTGCTGACACACCCTAGAGCGCAAACCCAAATAAAAACCTGACCTAATGCTGGTGACAATCCCACTTCAAGCAGGAGGTTCAACTAGAATCATAGAATTGTTTAGGTTGAAAAAGACCTTTAAGATCATCTAGTCCAACCATTGACCCTACTCTACCAGGTCTGACACTAAACCATGTCTCCAAGCACCACATCTACATGACTTTTAAACACCTCTAGGGATGGTGACTCAACCACCTCCCTGGGCAGCCTGTGCCAATGCTTCATAACTCTTTCAGTGAAAATTTTTTTCCTAATGTCCAGCCTAAACCTCCCCTGGCGCAACTTGAACCCATTTCCTCTTGTCCTATCGCTAGTTACTTGGGAGAAGAGACCAGCTCCCATCTCACTACAACCTCCTTTCAGGTACTTGTAGACAGCAATAAGGTCTCCCCTCAACCTTCTCTTCTCCAGACTAAACAATCCCA
>VYXH01005069.1:34760-54624 GCA_013397275.1 Burhinus bistriatus | reverse complement strand
CTCGTCCAGATTATCAATAAAGATATTAAACAAGGCTGGCCCCAAAACTTAGCCCTGAGGAACACCGCTTGAGACCTGCGACCGGCTGGATTTAGCGCGATTCACCACAACTCTCTGGGCTCGGCCATCCAGTCAGTTTTTAATCCAGCAAGAGTACACCTGTCTAAGCCACGGGCTGCCAGCTTCTCTAGCAGAATGCTGTGGGAGACTGTGTCGAAGGCCTTACTAAAGTCCAAGTAGACAACATCCACAACTAGAGATCTGCTGAGGTTGTTGGATCCTTCCAACCAACATTTCTGGGGTGGTAGAGAGAGAGAGCCAGTACTCCCACTTAACCAAGAAGTGGTTATCTGTCACAGCTCTCTGGGGTTTGATCACAATCATCCCACTTCAGCCCTCAAAGTGCACAGACATACTAGAAACTCAGTAGCTTCCTCCCCAACCAGCTGCCCCTGCACTTGCACCCCACCAGATTACATACACACAGGACAGCTGCTGAATGATCTAGTAGAGAGTCTGTTTTGAAGATGAGGAGGTCAAAGACATGAACCCCAGCTGGAGAGGCCGAGCAACACCTTAATCTGAAACTACATTGTGATAGACAGGCCCAACAGAGGACATGTGCCACCAGAACTTTGGAAGCTGCTGTCTTTTGAACAGTCTTATTAAGCAAAGAAGGCTTGGACAGATGACAGTCATTACCACGGCTAGGAATAATCTCCTTAACGACTGGCATGTTTTAGACAGCTCTCACAACCTTTCATGAAACAAGGCATGTTCTCTGGTGGTTTTCACAGGGCAGGAATGGATGTATCAGTTTCTAAGGAGTGAAACATAGATCTTCAGCTCCTCCCACAACCTCTTGCAGCTGGAGCTGTAGTGTTCCCAGGTCCAGACTAGACACCTTTGTTGCAGATACAACTTTTTCAGACACAGTAAAAAGCAGGCCCAAAGCAATCCCACCTGGACTGCTAGGCATCTTCACTTCAGTTGCCATTACTGCTGCAGCTTATGTCTCCCAATGGGCATCTTCTTGTGCAAGTCACTTGGCAGGTTGTCCCATGAAGCTCAGATCACTTTCATTCACACTGTGTCACTGGTTTGAAGCATAACCTCTAGTACCAAGTCTCACACCAATTACAAACTATCTTATAACGAGCTATCAACTGCAATTTCCCTCCTATTTGTTGCTGTCTTGGTCTTCTGGATAGTTAAGATTCCTGGTTTTAGTGTTTTCTGAAGATAGTAATAAACTAAAAGCTTGATTCACAAAAGAAAGCTGGAGTTTGCATGCTAGAATGCACTTGTATTTGCTATCGGCTGAATGTGTTACAAGAATCAAACTAACACGTTATTAAAATGAACTTTTGGACAATGTTAAGAAAAGCCCTGTATGGAACTTGGGGCTAAAACACTCTATTCCAACTACCTGTTTGCATGAACAATAACCATGGCATGTATTTGGTGAAATGCTTAATATCAAACTATTTCTTATTCACATGAAACTCTTCTTGATTATACTAGACGACATTAGGAAACTCCTTTCCCAAGTGGGAGTCACATGCAACTGTGGAACAAGTCATGAGAGAGGTGGGGGATGTCCATACCTGAGGGTGGGTTTTGGAACTGGGCTAGACAAAGCCACGGCTGCCCTGACCTAGTTTTGGCAACAGCCTTCCAAGCAAGCTGGACTAGAGACCCCCAGACATCCTTCCCACCCAACATTTCTATGATTTTACACTTTTTTTCAAAAATCTTATTTTTTCAGGTAAACCTTTCTAATGGAAAAAGAGAGAATACATTAATAATACACCAAGAAAAGAGGGCTAACTTCAAAAACTTATGTTCACTACCAGAACCAATCTATTTAACATGTATTTAGTGAAATAAATCAAACCTTAGGTGAGCCACCAGTTCTTTCTCCTCCATGAGGAAATCCAGAAGAACTTTGCTAGCATAGTTATATGCTTTTTCTATTTGTTCCACATATGCTCGCTCTTTTAAAGTATAGATGACCTCTTTAGCCACAGGGCAGGTAACATCACGTCCACATTCTCGCACAACATTTAAATATTTCCCTAGAAGCAAAAAGAAAGAATGACCCATATTCATACCTACTGTACGTCCAACAGGGAAACTTTCAGATCACTACCTTCAAGTGGAAAATATGCTGTGAAAAGTTTACACTAAGTTCTACTAAAAGCTGGAAAGGATTTAGACGCCTTTCAAAAGACGATACAGAATTTTAAATTAGGCGCCTAGTATCATGTTTAAGGAGAGATTTAGCAATGGTTTTGTTTCCCAGCAGTGGCAAAACATCTCTGCAAACAGCCAGAAACTTCGAAGATCTGGTGCTGCACTTCAGAAGTAGATTTTGGGGGGTTTTGTACTTACGGAAGAGAACAACGGCAGCCATCAGCTTGCATGCTTTATTTAAACAGCCAAATTAAAACTCAGCACGTTCAAACCTCAGTTGCCTAGCTCCATCTAGCTAGCTGCTAGAAAACCATACCCATGAAACAGAGCAGTAAGACAGACAGCTCCCCTTGCTGCTGGACTCCTTCCCATGTGTTGTTTTATTTATAGGATTTGGGGTTCTTTCAAAATCTGATTCTTCTATTCCTCTGAGAAGTTCAGCTGGACAACCCCATAAGAAGCAAAGCACAATGACGTTTACTTTATCTGTACACAAAGACTGGTAATGCTTGTCTCAAGATTCCTCTTAGATCAGAAGCATACCTTTACCTACCTGTGCTTAGTATTTTGTCAGCCATTTTCTGCAAGAATGAGGGTATCTGCTGCTGAACAACAGTATACCTTTGATCCCAATACTTGTCATTATAGTCCTCCTGAATCTTCTCCTTCTGCAGCTCATGTTCCTCCACCATGAACTCACTGAACAGTTAAAGCAGATGTTTAGAAGCAGGAAGTGGTACAATGAGGATTATTTTTTTTGACCTGTAAACTGGTAATATGATCTATCAGAAATAAGGTCTCATGAAAATACATTCCAGTCAAGAACTGAAATTAGTCCGTATTTGTAGTAAGAGGAGAAGCATTATGCAGAGCGTTTCCGCTAATCTGCAACCAATTATGACAGAAACAGAATTTTACACAGTTCACAAACCAAGTCTAAACAGTATTTGGTTGTCACTGTAGAGGTGAGGAAGCTGGTCTTTGTCTGCCTTCTCACCATAAGGAAGGCATTAATTTTAGCTATTTTAACTTGAGCTTTGCCCCCCTTAGGATTCTGCAAATGTGGGAAAAAGAAATGCTGCATAAACTATTAAACACAGCAAAACGCTTCAAATGATTCTACAAAAGACAAGAAACTTCAGAGAGTGTTGTTAGCTCATAGCAGATTAGCATATTAGTGGACTACACTTAACATAGATTCACTGCGTTATCACACTCGTGCCCCATGAGAAGAGGGCTCACCCATGTCATGAAGAGGCTGAGGATGTGAGAGGAGAATACTTTAAGGGGGACAGGCACGGTAAGGTGGAATTTGAGTGGACTGCATATTTGAACTGTTGTGCTATTGACTTTTGCAAATAATTTCCTTGAATTTGGAAAAATAAAGCAAGTGAGAGTGTCTCTGACTGTATAACCACCTAATCAAATAAGAAATGTAGTTAAACACGCTCCCTTCCTTGCAATGCTGCCTTGTCTCCCTCCTGCTGCCAGGTGGAGGCCCCTAGACCATGCACTCTACCGAGCAGAGGGATGCATGCACTACAAAAGTAGAAGCCAAAGACCCAACGAGTATTTCTTAACTTTTGCATTTCATTTTCATTCCTTAGCTGTTCTTTACCTGTATGGATCATTAATGATGCCTCGATATATCCATTTTTCCAGAATTTCAAAATAAGGCACGCTGGCTGCCTTAGTTAAATACAGGCACAGCTCCTGGGCCTGGCTGTCTCCCGTGTAATTGAAAGTCTTGTCATGGAGTAAGCTCAGGGTTGATCCTCCCATACACTCACCTTTATCCACAGAAGTAGCTAAAATTTAAAAATATAGATATAAGACACAAAGCTGACACAAATTGCACAAGCTATGCTGTTAAATGTAATAAAGTTAGCAGTTGATTAGCTGACCACCCTAAGTCACAGATCTCCATGTCAGCTGTAGACCTCTCCTGTGAAGATGCCAGGCCTTTCCACCACCCAACCAAAAGCTTACATCCTGAAATGTCCTGAAATGAAAACCCAAATGATCCACAATCTAAAAAAGCAATAACCAAACCCAGCCCTCCGGGGAAGGAGAACTGAACACAGGTAGACACAAGGTACATGGTGGCTTAGAGTCCAAAATCCTCCTACACTGAGGGGACCATGTATAGAGATTCACTTTCCAGGTAGTAATGGAAGAAACAAAATTCAGAGGCTTGCTTGAGAAACCTCTGGTCGCAAAAGGACTTCTGTTCTCAACTGTAACACTTAGGTAGCCATGCATATAGCTTGAACACCAGGATTTAGGTAGGTTGATAGTGAAACTTGTACTTTGCCATCGCAAAAGGGATATAGGGACAGAAGAATATAGTACCACCGCGAGTTTCGTATCAAAGTAAACCTTGATGTAGTTGGCTAACTGCTGTGTTCCAAAAAACTGAAAATTTCAGGAAATGTGAATACCAAGAGGCACCATTCAATTCCAGATTGTAAACAGAACAGATATTTACGTCCAGATAAATTCTCTGGGCTGAGTAGAGAGAAATGTACAAGTATTCTCACGGCAAAGAGCTTAACCAAAATTATAGAGGTAACTGCATCCATGACCAACAACCTCATGCAACAGTACAGGCTACAGGACCAGCTGGCTGAGGAGCAGCACTGCAGAGAACAACCTGGGGGTCCTGGTGGATAACCAGCTGATCGTGGGTCAGCAGCGTGTCCTTGCAGCAATGAAGGCCAACTGCACCCAGGGCTGCACTGCCAGTGATTATTCCCCTCTGCCCAGCACTGGTAAGGCCACACCTGGAATGCTGCATTCAGTTTGGGGTCCCCAACAAGAATGACAAAATGAAGAGTCCAGCAGATGGTGGGGGGCTGGTGCCTAAGGCGTACAAGGAGAGCCTCAGGGAGCTGGGCTTGCTAGCTGAGAGAAAACAAGTAGAAGCTGGGGGTTGTCGAACATCATTCCTTCACTATGCAATGGATGGTTCTAGAGCAGATGGTATGAGATTCCTCTTGGACGAGCACGGTGACAATATCAAAACGACAAAAGTTACAAGAAGGTAAATTCCAGTTGGAGATACAGAAAGAAACAGTCACAAAAAGGGTGGTGAAGTCATGGGAAAGGTCCCAGAATGGTGGGGGATCTACATCGCTGAGGATTGTCCAGACTCCCCTGAGAAACCTGCTGTAGCTGTGAGCAAGGGGTTGAACTAGAAACTTCCAGAGGTTTCTTCTGATTGAATTGGTTTGTGGTTATACATCCACACACAGCTGGAGAGGCATTTGGAAAGAAGCTGAGTAGAGAGAGCAGTAGTGGAAACAACTGATCTGAAGGGCATGGATTTTAAAGGTAAAAGGCACGGACTTGCCTCATGACAGCTCTGAAGGGCAGATTCAGCCCTAGAGCCCACCGCTCTCAACAAAGAGCTGTGCTCTGACAAGTACAATTCCCCTTGGCTTTTTTCTTTAATATAACATAAAATCAAAACGACACATGCCCTGCCTGTATTGCTACTCTGTACAGTTTTCAGAAGCTACTGTCATGCACCTGTCAAAATGTAATGACTGTATTTTTGAAACTTACCAAGTGAAGCAAGAATCTCCAAGGTCCTCATTGTGGGCTGGATGTAAAACCAGAGTTTCTGCAGTGACAGAAGTCCCTGTCTCTGAAGATGTTCCAGCTGGGTAATTAGTATCATGTATTCCTTGATTAGAGTCCGCATAGCAGCAGCCAGAGCATGATTTACCTGTCCATACTCGAAGGAAGACTTCTCCTCTATAAACCTGTAAAAGGCAAAATGGAATCTCTTTCAGGCAAGGCATCTTCTATCATTTCCAGGAATTTTATCTTCGGGACACTGTACAAGCACATGAGTAGATCATGTATTGGAAAGCGCACCAGTCTTCAGCTGGAGTTTCAGGTTCCACATTTGCTTTGTGTCCCCCTGCCTATTTCCCATCACATTTCCTAGTACAGAAAGCTGTGGGAAGATATCTCCTCTCAAACTGCAGGGGAACTAGAATTATTTGCAAAACCACTATGTAAAAAGTGAGAGCCAGGATTTTCAAGGTGATTGTCTTTGCATAAGCAACAGATTAGAGGACAGGAAAAGATCTTAAAAGGAAGCAATGTGCACCCAGACATGTGAGGAAAGCACTGCTGCTAGCTTCTGACACCACATGCCACAGCAGGGATTCATCCGACCAGATTTAGATGGCTCCATACATGTTAGAGGAGAGAGACAGGTGCTTCTGAACACAAGTCACATCATCTGGAAGGAGATATGTAAAAGAGATTGGATGAATCATATCCTAAAAATGCTTCTTTCTCTTTGCTGATCTTTTAGGGACTATGAATCAAATGCAGACATCTACATAACAAACATCTGCTGTTAGTGAGGTGCATCTTATACTAAGACCTTTTAATAATTACTTAAGGTAGCTACCAGAAACTAGTCAGCAGTAGGTTCTCCTGCTCAGAAGCACACAAAGGTTGCCTCAGTCCTGGATGCTCAGAGGAGAGCAAAAAGCAGGAAACATGGAGAAATTCATAGCAGAGTGGGAAGAGACAAGCCAGAACAAGCAGACATATCCTATTTGCACTTTGCCTGAATTTACCAAGACCAAGTTTGGACAAAGCAAAAGTGAGGTGAATGAAAAAAGTGAACTGGCAGCACAGAGGAGAAACCCATCAAAAAGAAATATAGCTAAAACCAATTCAAAGAAATTGTTATCCTTATTTTTTATCCCCATAGGTTTAAATTAAGCTTGGAAGTTAGCATCCGCACAATGACAGATTCTCTATTCTACAAAGGAGAACATCCTCCTCTGACAGAAGTCAGCTAGGTACCTGGTGACAGCAGAGTAACTTGCTGCTACAGGAAGAATCCTGGTCACCAGTTCTTTGATGGACAAGTCCAAGTTTGGATCGACTGAAAACGCTCGGTTCTGCCTGCCTACAAGAGGCTGTGCTGTGATGTATCTTCCATCCACACCAATCAGAACGTACAGCAAGTCCTCCACAATCATGGATTCTTGGGAGGCTAACGGCAAGGTACCTGTTTTCAAAGAGACCACAAAAAAAGAACACAATCAGAACATGCCACAGTACTACCTGATCGTCCATTCATATCATTTCAATCTAGTACCTAAAGCTTGAAAGGAAGACATACTATCATTCAAAGAGAACAAAGGAAGATCACACAAAGCTGAATCAACATATACAGAAATAAAACTGAGTTAGGGTCAACTCCAAAATCATCTACCTTGCTTTCCAAGAAAACAGAATCCTTTGCTCTTTTATACCCAAAGCAAACCAAGTAGACAGAGCTATACATCTGACGTCTGTGGCCAAGAGAATATCACCCACAGCTTGTGCTGCTGATCCTTTCACCCAAAAGGGCTCAGTTATACTGGAGCTTCAATCTTGTCAACAACTCCCCCTGCCTCCTCTCCACTGAAATATTCGAATATCAAGAAAACAGTTCAAATACAGGCACAAAGAAATGCTAGCCCAGCAAAAGCTGCAGGTGAATTGTAAACCATAGGACCTCTGAATGGTGTGGTCAACTACAAACCTGGAACAGGTTTGCACTGGAACAAGCTGCCCAGAGACGTGGTGGAGTCTCCAACTCTGGAGACACTCAAAACCTGCCTGGACACCATCCTGGGCAACCTGCTCTGGGTGACCCTGCTCTGGCAGGGGGGTTGGACTAGATGATCTCCAGAGGTCCCGGCCACCCCTGGGGATTCTGTGAAATTCTGTGAAACCAGCTGCAAGAAGAACTCAACCCAAAATATAATCAAGTGCATCAGAAGATCAGGGAACAGAGTGGCTGCAACACTAACTACAGCAAAGCTTATCCCATGAAACAAGGCAACAACCCATCTCCATTTGTAGTATTGTATGTGAGAGAACAAATGGTTCTGAGCTTGCTAGGAACATACCATCACAGCACATCCCAAAAGGCCTGGCAGAAATGCACTAGTGGACAAGCTATTTAAGGGCACCTGCAAGAATGAGCCTACTGTTTTCATGTCCCCCCTTAAACACAGCCCAAATCCACATCAGCAAGAAGCTATAGGTTTCTTGTAGGAGCCTCCACAGTTCTGGGGAATGGAAACATGAGTCTCTAACTCAGCTGTTCTCTTCCAAAAAAAATTTTTAAATCTAATTTATCAATAAGAAACTACACATAGCTCAGCCTAAAGCTAGAATACAACAGGGAGAAATTACTGCCTTGCTGCTCTGGCGAGGAGAGACAGAGCAAATTAGGGAGGTTGTTATAGTCTTACTGGAGAGGATATTGAGCTGGGTGGACTGATGACTACTCCCTCGTCAGGTGCAACTACAGATTTTTCAGCTAAGAATACAGATGTGATACTCCTACAGTAGGATTTTATGGAGGCTGTGACTCAAAAGAGAAAAAGGACTGGGAAACTCAAAACAGATTAGATCCCACGGATCAAGAGTGGGGCTGAAATTGAGCACAGGAGAAACACTGTGAACAAAGTAAGTTTGGGGTTTGGGTTTTTTTTCAACTCTGCTCTTCATCTGCAGAGTGCATGGAGCCAAGTTTTGCTTTCATCCTGAGCATGATGAAATCTGAAGAACACTTCTGAACAAGTACAAGACATAAAAAGTTAATGCAATTTTCCCTGCATATCACATACCTATAGGTACCGTTGTGTCAGTGCTTAAACTGGTGCCAATTAAGAAATCACCAATAAGTGCAGGTCTCTCATACACCCAGGATGGAAATACAGGAATGGGTTGACCAGAATTCTTCTTGTTCTGCTTATCTCGGAGGATTTTTCGTGTAAGCTCAAGAGGCTGTTGGAAAAAGACAGAGAAAGAAAGGAGAAAAAGAGATCTTCGGAAGTCCAAGAAATTTCGAATTTTAAGCAGAAATTGACTGTAAACGGATAACTTGAAAACAGAAAGTAGAATAGCTGATATTTCAGTAGCACAGTGTAGGATTTGGTCTCCCACTACCATCTAGTCTACCAGTCTCAGTGCTGCAGAGGTGATTTTTTTATACAGTTGGCCTTCTTTTTATTGAAGGGTACATCAAATAACACCTTTGTGGACCCCTCCCCACCAGCCTGGGTGCTTAAGCACACATAGGGGAGCAGAATGGGGACATGCACAACCACCAGGCAGCCTACTAGTTCGCAAGGGCACCACATGAAAGGCAGCAAACTCCTTCCAGAAGCAGTAAGCAGTAACGTCTTATTCAAGGGGCACTTGCAGACAGGCTAACGAACACCTCTGAACTCCGTTTCTGCACAGTGCCCGCTGAACAGCTGCGTGCCAAATGCAGTCCAGATAATCCACCCACAGATAGCTGGAAAATGACAGAATTTTTTACTCTGAGAAGGAAGTGAGCTCTTAAAGATCAAAAAACTTTCCACCCCTGGCTCCAGGTCTCTGACACTAAAATAAAAGCAGTGCAAGATTAATTATCAGCTGGAGAGGCCTGTGAGATGTACAACCTATGTGAACATTTAGAGCCCCAAGACACAAATGTGGGGGGACACGCTTATGAATGCCATTTCGTAAGCTCCATAGATGTGTATGTGAAATGGGATATGCACAGGGTCATTTTACTTTCCTCTTATAGGACATCCCAGAGAAGAGAGGAATTTGGGAAGGAAGTAAATGTACATGTGAGCTTTGCATCTTAAAGAACAGCACTCTTACACGTGAGAGGTAGTTGATGCACACTGTGGCTGGCCCTGGCCATTTTTCATATTCTTAGAGCTGCCCAGTGCTGGGTCTTGAAATCCTTCAAACAAGCATCAGCTGTGGGACCACTCCTCCAAGCAGCACCAGTTCTGGGCATGCTTGCTGCAGCCTCATGGCTGACATAATGCCAGTACAATGTCCTGAGGTCAGAGAGGCACCCCAAAGCAACACTGCATTCCTACTTACACTGTATATGTGTGATCTGCTAGAAGGAGATCAATTTCCTCTGCTCCCCTAACAGAAACAGGACTCTCATAGGAGGGCATAGAGACATATGAAGCATCAAATAAGCTGCCAGCAATTCAAAGGATGACTAAACTTCACATAAAATTGCAGATCTCAGTGTAGGACTGAGTCCTTCACCCGGGTAAACAACTTGAACTCCTTCATAAATCTTAAATCCATACAGTGAGAAAATACTTCTCTATTGAAGTAGTATATAGTAGTTTACTTGTCCATCACAATCTGGACACACAGACATTGGCTGAAAGATGAAAACATCATGTGCACTTTCTGTACCATCTTGAGCTCCAGGTCATTAAAGGAAGACCTGAAATGGAAGATCTCCCTGTAGCACTGGCCCTATGCAAGATGGCTGTATGAACAAGCTTCTGCTTAGGAGAAGGGCAGCCATCATTACATCTTCCCAAATGGCAGGGAGGAATGAGTCGGAAGAAAAGCTCCATAAACCACAGACCTCCCCATCACAACATCTCCATGAACCATGCATACTTATGAGAGAGCAGACTAAGAGAGCATCTAAGTCCAAAAGCTTCTGAGGCATTGCGCTAAGTATGGGAGACCATACAACCTAACAGAGCTAGGTAAGATGTCAACAGCATATATCAGTGGAAACCAGTACTATAAAATAGAGCTAGTTCAGTGAGATGGACTATAGGATGAACTATACAACCTTGGAAAATCAGAGACATGAAGTAATTCCTGTCTCCAACTGCCAAAATGAAACCATCATAGACTCACAGAATGGTTTGGGTTGGAAGGAACCTTTAAAGATCATCCAAGTCCAACTTCCCTGTCGTGGGCAGGGACACCTTTTACTGGATCACGTTGCTCAAAGACCCATCCAACCTGAACTTGAACATTGCCAGGGATGGAGCATCTCATCTAAACCTACTTTCTTTCTGTTTAAAACTGTTGACCCTTGCCCTTGCAACTACAGGCCCTGGTAAAAAGTCTTACTCCCTCTTTCTTATAAGCCCCCTTTATATATCCAAAGGCCACAGTAAGGTCTCCTCAGAGCCTTCTCCTCTCCAGGCTGAACAAACCTAACTCTCTCAGCCTTGCTCCACAGAAGAGGTGTTCCAGCCCTCTGATCATTTTCATGGCCTCCTCTGGACCCACTCTAACAGGGCCATGTCTTTCTTGCACTGGGGACCCCAGAGCTGGATGCAGTACTTCAGGTGTGGTCTCACCAGACCAGAGTAGTGGGGGAGAATCACCTCCCTCGACCTGCTAGCCACACTTCTTGTGATGCAGCCCAGGATACACATGGCTTTCTGGGCTGCAAGCACACATTACTGGCTCATGGCCAATTTCTTTTTCACCAGTACCCCCAAGCCCTTCTCCACAGGGCTGTTCTCCATCCCTTCATCCCCTAGTCTGTACTGACAGTGGGGTTGCCCTGACTTTGCACTTGGCCTTGCTGAACTTCATGAGGTTTGCATGGGCCCACTCCTCCAGCCTGTCAAGGTCCCTCTGGATGGCATCCCGTCCCTCCAGCGTACCAACTGCACCACTCAGCATGGTGTCATCCGCAAACCTGCTGAGGGTGCACTCAATCCCACCAGGTAAGTCATTGATGAAGATATTAAATAGTACTGGTCCCAATACGGACCCTTGAGGGACACCACTCGTTACTGGTTTCCATTTGGACATTGAGCCATTGACTGTAACTCTGTAACCACCAGCCAATTCCTTATCCATCTAGTAGCCTTCTTTCCTTCTTGGCCCTGGAAAACACCTATTGTAAAATTCCCTACTTCCATACTATAAGAGAATAAGGCCAATAGTTCCCAGTGCCTGATGGAAGTCCCTGAAATGAGATGAGCTCATGACACTGTGAGGGAGCATGCTGGAACCTCTGTCCCTATAAGCTCACAGCCTACGGGCTGGGGTGTGCCTGGAGCAAGGGTGTGGGCTGTGGCATCTGACCCTAACAAAAAGGCAGGGACTGAGGCCTGCTGCTTATAGTGATTGTGAAAACGAGCAGCCAGAACCCCGGAAACAAATGCAGAACCTTCTTCATCAAGGGATGAACCTTCTTCACTAGTGATTCTCTGGGATGACAAGAAGCAGGGAGCTTCTGTTGGGAGTTCAACGAGCTCTAGTGTGAATTTCTTAACTGGCAGAGTTCAAAAAAGTTGACCCAGGCTATAAAGGACATAACTACGTGAAAGGGAACACGTAAGTTTTACCACCTTGATAATTCTCGAGCCAAAGCTGATCCAAGCAGCAGCTCCAATCACTGAAAGATCACTGAACGATCTCTCTGACAGTGCCAAGCAATCACAGAGCAGACAGCACAGCACTTGTGGCACCAGTGACAAAGCACATGTCTCAGAAGCACGAATCACCTCTCTGCAACTTAAAATTTAGGTCGTCATTACAGGCTTCAATGACTGAAAACATGGCCCTCAGGTGTCAACCTGGCACTTAAAAGCCCATGGGATAAGGTGGCAGTTTGCCACTGTCATGCTGATGAACCTGCATCTGGCATCTTAAGCAATGACAGTACCCACATCCATCAAGGTGGAGAAAGAGTTCATCTTCATGCTCAATGAATGCCAGCTGTGCCAAAAGGTTCCCTGCACTACAGCCCTGGCGTGAGGGAAGATGGGCGGCAGTGGGCATACACTGGACCTAGAGCACAGAACCGAGGAAGAGTGGTGGAGGCAGCTGGGCTTTGCTGGATCTGGCCAACAGAAGGTCTAAGAGCAGCCTGCAACTACAGGAAGGAAAAGTACCAAGATGATGGGTGAAGTCAAGCTCCTCTCAGAAGCAGCAGGAGGTTCAGGCAGCCACGGACACAAGTTGCCTCTTGGGTTACTGAGATCGGGCAGAAAGAGACACTTCTTCCTGCAGAGGGGGAGCAGCCATGGGGGGTCAGCAGGGAGGTGGCGTATCTCCCTCCTGGGGGGCTGCAGGACTCAGATGCAAAAACGACAGCTGCCCTGATCTAGTGTGGGTGACATTTCTGCTGTGAGAGGGGGGCTGAACTGGACAACCCCAGCGGTCACTCCCACCAGTATTGCAACAAATCTGTGGAAACACTGGCAGCTATCCTCCATGCCTGGTGAATGAAGATGGTACCACAAGAATCACAAATAGAGTTGCTCAAGTGAGACCCTTGTGTCCATCAATAGTGTGAAGGATCACTCCAGGGCTTGTGCCAGTGCAGGACCTGGCTTCTAGAAGAGAGATAAATCAATTGCAATTATTAGGACTGCTTCACAGTCCTCTTGGGAAGTGGCTCTAACAGAAACTCTGGGTCAAGAGATTTCAGCTATGTGAGTTGATACAGCCCTACTGACACAAAGGCCCCGAGCGGGGGGCCTGTTAGGGCCTTTTATCAGAGTTTCAGCTCTTTAAGTCTGAAGAAAGTATAAATGGAGCAGTAGGGAGACACAAATCTTTTTATTTGGCTTGCATTGACGTTTCAATTCCTTTGGTTGTGAACTGCACATCTCAGAGAACACCACTTACTCTTCTTGCCTCTTTTAGCAAGTCTGCACATAAATCCTATTAAAAAGATCAGTTATCTTACTGGAAATTAATCTTCCCTTCATGATCTAAATCAACCACTTGACTCAGATCATCTGTGAAGGATTTGGATAAGTCAGGCAAACAGTTTGTGCAGACATGTATTTCACAGTGTATGCGAAACAAGGCTGGTTTCATCACTGCCTGACAGTGGGAGAGGGTTGGACTCTCTCTGTTTAGGATTTGAACACTCTCCATCATCACATGCATGTACAGCTCTTCAGGCTGAGAAAACCTGCAGGTGTCCCAAAATACTGAACATGGAGGGTCCATTCCTCTAGCCACCGATGGCCTGAAGTGATCTGACCAACAGAGCAAACTCCCCAGCTGGCAGCAGATCTAGTCAGCATCTTCACAGGAGGGTGCTCCCTAGAAGGCGTTAGCTCTGCTTGGCCACTGCCACACAAAGATCTTCACAGATTGAAGAGTAAACGCACATCTGCTGAGAAGCCAGCATGGGCAATACACCATGTACGGCCACAGCTAGAGAGCTCAACAGCAAAGGTTGGCAGGACACATCGTGAAAGTGAATGCTGCCACGTGGCCCAAGACACGGCCAGCAGTGCCACAGAGTGAGCAGCTGAGCGAAGCACAGACCTCACCAATGCAGACAGACCCTGCGCACTAACAAGACATAGATATGCCTCCACTGAGCAAGGGCGCAGGACTGCCACAGTAGAGACTGCAGATGGAGATGACCCCAGCGTGTGATTTCTGAGCATCCACAAGCAGGCCAGCATCCTCAGAAACAGTCACATTCAGAGCCTGGAGGCTTGTCCCATTAGATTTTATTGACCAGTCATCAGAAGGCAGAACAGAAACAAACCTCTGGGACAAAGGTAAGCTGCAAAATTTTAAACGGAAGCATTTGCACATATTGTCCAGTTGCCCACTCGCTACAGACCTCTGAGCATCTTTTCTTCTTCCCCTTCTCCCCACTTATCACTCTGTCCAAATAACTCTCCATACACAGTTGCTCCTGTGCCTTCTGCAGCCAAAATGCCCTTATCTTGACCCACAAGCTTTTTGTTGTATTTTTCTCCCCCCTGTCCTGTTGAGCAGGGAGAGTGATAGAGTGGCTAGCCAAGCTCAACCCATCATAGTACAGTTATTTATACAAATGATTAGAGGAAACAGAAGTTTAGATTTAAGTAATAATTGCCATTTTGCACTTCCTGCCTCCCACCCTACTCATAATGAGATGCTTGCTTAACTGTTTTCTAAGCCTGTGTCTTGCAATGATACAGTTTACTTCTACAGCCGGTTTTTTTTCTTCCTTTTTGTCTTTGGGCTCACTTTGCAGCATTTATTTCAGGAACTCAAATAGCTAAGTAGAGGGAACGGCTGTGTCCACTTGGGGAATGATTATGTGAGGCATTGTACGCACATTATCTGAGAGAGCAGAACTCCTGGCAAGGATGGAGAGACACCACAATGGCTGCTGAGCTCCTGAGCAAGCACTGCCACAGGCAGAAAAGGAAACGTCAGCACAGCTTAGAGCAGTTGTTTGAAATGGGAAAATGAAATTACATTAATCCCCATCAGCTAGAATTGTCATGGCCTAAACGTGACTTACCTTAACTGACTTAAAGAGAAAAAAACCTACTTTTATTAAGAACAGCACAAAGATTTAATATAATCTGACTAAAAAATTTTGAGAGATAATTTAGATTATCTGCACAGACAAGAACATTTATAATTCCACTAGATCATAAAAGTTAAGAGCACAGCTATACACATGAGCAGAAGGGAAATATTTTGTGTTCAAAGCCTGGGAAGAGAGAGTACCTGCTGTACACTGGAGTTGGCTGTGACACTGCCCAGCTGCTTGCGTAGCTCCTCAAGCTCCTGTAGAGATATCTTGGAAGTAGACGAGGGAATGGAAAAATTTGTGCTGCTACTGGTTGCGGCATTTGCTGCAAGTTCTGCCCTTTCTTTAGCATTTTGTTGCAAATACTGGAGTGTCTGCACACACACAAAAAAAGAAAAGATTTTGTGAACGCCGGTCAGCACACATTAAAGCAAAAAACATATGACCATAAGACGGCTGTGCTGAATCAGACCACAGGTCTTTCTGTCCCAGTTTCCCATGTCTTAGTGGTTTATATGAAGGAGTGTAATTCTCCGTAGTGCTTTAACAATTAAGTAAATGCTAGAACTGGTTATCTGTTGATTTCAATGCATTTCGCTGAACACTGTCATGAGAAAGTGTGCTGTACTTAAAATCACTGCATTGTTACTACTGCTGAATACTGAGAACACATCCAGTTCTAAATGATAAACAAACCTCTTTGTCTTCTGTGAGTTTTGATAGTAGATAAACTAAAGAATCTAGATGTCTTGTATTTTTAGACTTCAGCTCATCGTACTTCTTCAAAAAATCTTCAGGAGTTCGAGAAAACTCTGCTATTTTTACCTGTAAAACACCACATTAATATTAAATATATAATGTGTATTATTATCACAGCATTCAGAAGAGGAGCATTGTGCAAAGATGGAGACACAGTGCAGGCTGCTGCTGTGGAAGGACTTCAGTGAATGGGTTTTGGACTGAATGCTGCAGCATTGGTCTCCGACTACTAAGTGCTGGAGGACAGTGGAGGTCCTAGCACTTCAGGTGATGGAGAAGGGACTGCAGGAGAGAAAAGACAAATGTAAGCACAAGATCTGTAGCAGGGCTCGCTTTACACATGCTCAGTCTGAAGTAATATAATTTTGTATCAGCAGGTTTATTAAGGGATTTGGTATTGATGAAGCCAATTCTGGACACTGGGACCATTTGGGGGCCCCACTAGCAAGAGAGACATCAGCAAACTGGACTGAGCCATGGAGATGGTGCGGCATGCTTCCTATTGCCCGAAGGGGTTACAGACCCTGCTCGGAGGGGCACAGCAAAAGCACCACAGGCACTGCTACAAACTGCAACATGGAAAATCCCAGCTGATCCTAGGGAAATAGTCCTTTCTGGAGAGAGAGGTGACCCTGGGACATGGCCAGAAAGATGAAGGAATCTCCTGGAGATCTTCAAAACGCAGCTAAGCAGTCTGCTGTAGCTGTGATGCTGGCCCTGCTGCGAGCAAGGGGTTGGACTGCAGGTCTCCAGCTGTGCCTCCTACTGAAATTTTTCTACAAGTCTATGAACTGTAGCTGTCGGTGTAAATGATGTGTAAGCCTGGAATTAGTGAAAACATCCAGTTCAGGCTACAAAGATCTGAACTTTCAGACAGAGTTAGCAATTTTCTAGCACTTACAGCTTGCTTTTAAAAACAATGATGAAAAGCAATATGGCCACAGAAGTATGGCCGGCCACAAGACTGTCAGGCTTTAATGCCTAATACCCAGGTAATATTCAGAAAAAAAGTCAGGTATTGTTCATATAATCACATTTCATACAGTTATTATTTTTCATTTGTTTTATTCCTCCAGAGGACAACCCCTCTAATTAAAATTTGAAACAACCATCACAGGCACAAAACAAGCTCCTTCTTTAAACTTCACCCCCACCCCAGTTCTAAAAGTCCTTCTCATGTTCTTCCACCAATCTCTCCAAGATACAATGATTTTACCATTTTCCTGATATAATCTTTTTACTTTATAAGCAAAATTTAGATTACCCCCTTTTTTTACCAATGCCAACATGATTTCACTGTTATTCTCAGAAAAATTTGGGACAGCCGTGTGTCCAGCTCTGCACCCACAGAAGTCAAGTTATCTCACAGAAGAGTAGAGTAAGGAAAAGGTAGTTCACATCACTGGCCAAGAGAAATCATGCTGAGGAACATTTATTTTGAATTTTTCCTTAGGGAGGACTGTGGTCCCAGAGCCAACAGAACCTCTATCTACAGCTGCAAAGGAAGCATGCCGCCTCAGGGGTCCTGCTGCTCCCCCCTCCGTAAGGTCTGAAACGCTGTGATTACAGTATGTTGACGCTTACCTTTGCGCTGTGTGCAGAGACAGTCGTGGTAACATAAGGCGTTCGATTCTTCTGCAGAAGATCAATGTAGACTTCAGCTCCTTCCCCACCGTGAACACGCAGCAGGCTGAGCAACTCATTGACATCATGGTGAATGCGGAACTCACTCATACTCCTGCCTGAGGCTACAAGCTCTGCGGGACGCAGAAACAAAGGCAGCAAGTTATTCTCTTACTGCTGCAAATGAAAAGATACCCACATAAACAACATTTCTCAACTACATTATGAGCCTGAAGGGCATGTTAAAATATTTGACTGGAATAAAGAAATACATGTAAGAGGAGGAAGCAAGCAAAACAGAGATACTCCTTATTGTGCCTGATTTAACTATACTGGTACAAACCCCACCTTAAATGTAGGTGAGGCAGCAGAGGATTTTTCAGTCTCAAAAACCACACTGGTGGTGGAAAAGTTACTGACTCGTCATAAGAAGTGGTATTTCGTGTACTGACAGACTGCAGACACAGCTGAAATTGCTCGCTTCAGCAGCCTGCCCATACTGCTGCTTCTGAAGTTATTCAAAAGCAGTTTTTCCAATTGTAGGGGTCTTGTTCTACTGCCCATTTATTAAGGGACAAGCACCAAATTCTGCAAAGTTACTTAAATGATGGCCGCAGAAGTGAGTCTGATTGAGGCATCATGCAAGTACAGAGTTTAATGAGACACCCCGCACAGATGCAGAATATCAAGCATATGAACACACTTTTGGGTCGCCAAAATCATTGAATCATTTAGGCTGGAATGGATCTCTGCAAGCCTCGGTCCAGCTCTCCACCCGAAACTGAGTCGTATCAGAGCAGGCTGTGCAGGGCCTTGTCCAGTCCAAGCTTAAATAACTCTAAACATCCCAATTTCCCCACCACTCGGGGCCCTGATCCTCACATGGAAACACCTCTTCCTAATATCCAACTAAGATTTCCTGTGCTGCAGCTTGTGTCAGTGCCTCTGGGGCTCTCGGTGTGCCCCTCTGAGCAGAGTCCGGTGCTGGCACCTCCAGGACCCCTTTGGGCAGAGTGAGATGCTGTTGGATCCCCCTTCACCTCATCATCTCTGACTGAGCAAGCCCGGCTCCCCCAGCCTCTCCTCACATGCCCTGGCCTCCACCCACCATCGCCAGGGCCTTCCCAGGCTTGCTCCACTTTGTTTATAATTCGCTCATAATGGAGCTCCCAGACTAGAAAGAGTATTTTGGATGTGGCGTCACAAACGAGGCGTTTCCTTTCCTTTACCTGCTGGTTATCTTTGCTAACAAGGGTAAGAATCTGCCTTTGCTGGCACAATGGCATGGCGCTGGTCACATCCACCCTGCTGCCCTGGACCTCTAGATCCCTTTCTACACAGGCCACAGATCCCTTTCTTCCAGCCAGCTGTCACCCAGCCTCTGCTGTCATTTGGGCTATTGCGTCCCCAAGGACTCAGCATTTGCATTTTTTCTGATTCCTTAAGATTTCTGTGAGCCCACCTGTCCAGCCTATCACGTTTCCTGTGAGCAGTCACCACAACCCTACAGTCCACAAACGCCTGTTGTGGGATGCGTACCCTTGCCAAAAGCCATCCCTTCCGTCACCCCGGCTGCCAAACAACACATCAAACGTCACCAGCCCCAGCAGGGAGGATCAGCACCAGTAACAACCTCCAGTTCCCCCTTGGGCTGCTGAAGCAATCGGGAATCAAGAGTGTAAGGAATGAGGAGAGGCTGGGGAAGTTGGGCTTGCTCAACCAGACCCAACGGCATCTCCCCCTGCCTAAAAGGGGTCCCGGAGGCTCCGGGGCCACACTCTGCTCAGAGGGGCACAGCGAGAGCCCCAGAGGCACCGGCACAACCTGCAGCACGGGAAACCCCTCGCCGGCCCGTGCGAGCAGGGCATCCCTGGGACGGGGCCCTGAGCGGCGGGGGATGCCCATCCCCGGGGATGCCCCGACTCGCCCGGACACGGCCCCCAGTGACCCGCTGCGGCGCTGGCCCTGCTGGGAGCGGGAGACCCCGACCCGGGCACCGCAGCAGGTCCCTCTACTTCCCGCCCCGGCTCACCCGAGGGCCTTGCACCTTCCCCGGCCCCCGCGGCAGCTCCGGGCAGCGCCCCGTTCCCATCCCCTCCCTACCTGCCCTCCCGGAAGTGCCCGCCGCCAGCACCGGAAGCGCGGCCTGCGCACGCGCACCCCACCCGCACCGCCCCTCCCCGG
>VYXH01005069.1:19772-34501 GCA_013397275.1 Burhinus bistriatus | reverse complement strand
CCCCCCCAGCGCGGCCCGCGCCGCGGCCTGCCTCCCTGGAGGAGAAGGGATTGCTCCGTGGAGGCAGGCCTGCCCGCCCACGGCCTCTCTCTCCTCCTCTCCTAGGATGGGGACGTTCACAGGCACCTCTACCTCCAGGGTGTCCTCACCGGCCTCGCCGAGGTGGCGGAGAGACCCAAGTAAGTGAGGCAGGGCCCACACGCTGCCCCGGCGTGGGCATGGCTGCAGGTGTGCCTCTTAGCTCATATGTCCTGCTGCGTGTCACGCTGGCGTGCAGCGCTGCTGGTATGAACCCTGCTCGCTCGTGTTGTACGGGTGCAAGGCCGGGATGGGTGCCGTTCCTCTCGTCTGTGGGCTTCAGAGGCCAAGGAGGCGAAATAAGTTAAAAGGGAGAAGACACGGATGCATTGCAAAGCATTTTGAAAAGGAAAATGAAGTGCTAGAGCTTGCAAACCTCAACATCCCGCTTAAAAGGTCAAAAAATCAGTATTTTGTGCTGCAGTCAGCTGTCTGTCTAAATACTGACTTCCTTGTGCTTGTTGGATGTGACATCATTTCACTGAGAGTTCCCCATAAGCATATAAGATATCTATAATATGTCTGAAAATTGGGATTGTAGCTGAAGAAGAGGCTTTAAGTGGCACATTATTATTTACCCAGCCCAAACAGTGGGAGGGCTGTGTGGTACAGACAGCCCTAATTAGAAATGCTAAGCCTGTGGGAGAATCTTCATCTTGCCTTAAAACCTGCTCTCATACATAAAATTGAGGAAGTACTTTGAGGATTGTGCGAGGTTGTCCTACAGATGCCTGTTAAACAGCATTGGCACAAAGTTTTAAATCACAGCTGTAACTTTAAGGTCAAACAGCTTATTTCTCACATTGCTGCTTGGTGTTTAGTCTTACTTGAAGCACCACTTCAAAGGACGATAATATATACGATGCTCAAGCCGTAATGGCAAATAAGAGTTTCCAGCTGCCAGTACCATCATAGTTGTCATTCCATTGCACCTTTCATTTAATTTAAGTATTCACAAAAAATGCCACAAGTAAATAAAGTCATCTAGAGGGATGTATACAGCTTAAATTAAGGCTGTAATTTAATTTAAGTCATGGATGTCCTAATTTCCCCGCAGGGTGTCCGAATTCAGTTGCCACATCTCTGGGTGCTGCCAGGTCTTTGATACACTGGAGGGCTATGAGCACCACTACAACACGCTGCACAGGAATGTCTGCTCCTTCTGCAAACGCTCCTTTCCGTCAGGGCATCTCTTGGATATTCACATCCTGGAGTGGCACGACTCGCTTTTCCAGATAATGGCCGAGAAGCAAAACATGGTGAGTCGCCATGCCCAGCGCTTCGCTCATGGTTGGTGTGCACGGTGCAGGCTGGCACCCTTAGAGACTGAGCCTTCAGGGAAGGCACCCATGTACTCAGCTGAAATGGCTTGCCTTTTCCAATTATGTCTTCTTTCCCTGCCCTCCCCCCCCCCGCCCCCNGCCCTCTTCCCCTCCCCCCCCCCCCCCCGCCCCCGCTGCCTTTCAGTACAAGTGTCTGGTAGAAGGCTGTGCAGAGAAGTTCAAGACCAGCAAGGACAGAAAGGATCACTTGGTCGCCATTCACCTTTATCCTGCTGACTTTCGGTTTGATAGACCGAAGAAAGTGAAAAGGTAACTGCAGAACTGTGGTAGCACAACTGCTTTTCCCTTGTAGAGGTGATGTTGTGCTTCTCTGCTGTCGCACTCCCTTTCCAGAGTAACAAGTTTATATTCTAAGAGGCTCAGAAATGATGATTTCTGCTGCTTGTAAGAGCAGGTAAACTTGCAAGTCTTTCTGTGGCGATGTTTTACTTCATCTTTAATGTTGAAATGCATTGTAATTCTCTCCCTGTGTAGCTCCAGGCTCCGCTCCCTTCATGCCATCTCAAGTGTAAACGCAAAGCCCAGCAGCTCTCTGTGTCGCTTTGTGCATGTTTCCTGCTTTGCTGTCCAACCCTGTGCAATATTCCTGTTCCCCAAGAGCAGAGGGAGGCTTTGTAAGTTTGGTGAATGGCTTTCTCAGCTGGCTGCTCATTTCAAGCACTGCTTTCACCACAGGGATTAATAGAAGGACTGATGCTGTTTAACACCTTCCTCAGAGACCTGGGTGATGGGATGGAAAGAAAATTTCTTGCCTGGCAGAGTGGTGTGGCCCTGGGATGGGTGCCCAAAGGGACAGGGGACTGCGTCTGTGGAGTCTTTCAAAGCTTGCTTAGGTAGCCCGGTGTGAACCCTCTGAGCCCGTTGAATGAGTTACACTTTATGGACTGAAGAAAAGAACTTGGGGATAAAGCTGTGTGCTCTAATGCAGCAGCCCTGAATACTTAAGCAGAAACTCATACAAGCCTATCATGCAGCTCTCCAGCAGCCTTTTAGCTGCTCCTCGTGATTTGCACAGCCAAATCTCTGTGCCTCCATGCAGTAACTCACCCAAGTTGGACTTGACCTTTTTCATCATGAACTATCTTTCATTTCCTTTGCTCTGGGCTTACGTGACCGCTGCTGAGAAAGGATGTAAAATTTTCTCTCTGCAGTGGTCCCAAGCATGTGAGCTCTCCCATGAAGCAGGGTGCCAGTGTGCCGATGGATGTGAGTGTGGAGACATCGGAGCCATTTCAAGTGGACCCCATGGAAATAGGGCCCGGTGAGAACATGGAGATCCCTCAGCCTGCAGCCAGCCCTGGCCCCGTGGTGCCAGAGAAACGACTCTATAAATCCAGGTCTGTAGCGTTGGCCTCCACACGCAAAAATTTCTGGGGCTGGGACCGTATCATCTTAATTGCATTTTGCAGTGCCTAGTGCAGCACGGCTCAGGTTGTTTCTGCGTTGAAGATAAAAGAGGTAGGATTTCCATGTATGTTTTAAAAGCCACTTTTAAAAGAGGAAAGCATAAGGAAGGACAGAGTGTGTGTACGCCGTGAAAGCCACGTCAATAAGTTTCTGTTAGTCTGCTCGCTCGTGATCTCTTCCCAGGGTACTGCAGAGTGGCGTGAGTCTGAAGATAAGAACTCTGTCCTAAAATACTCAAGTTTCGTTCCTGCTTTGTAACACTTTCCCATCCGAGCTGACTCGGGGCTGTGCTGTGCGTTTCACTGTAGCTTCTGTGCTCCCATGCAGTCATAGGACAAGGCACAAATAAAGCAGGTGAACATCCTACTCTGAATCTTAGGTTTTGCAGATTAGGCCTGAGCAGCATTGCTGGGTTTTTTTTGGGGGGGTTGGGGGTTTTTTTTACATAAAATCTTTACAAAAAGTTGAAACTGAATTGCCTAATGTTGGCTTGACTTTTGAAATCCCCCTCATCGTGTGCTGTAAAACCTGTACGAGATACAAGGTAGCCATCAAAAGGTCACCACCCTCTTCCTAGCACCCAGATTGGTGTCATTTTTTTCATCATTTTAATTATCTCTCAGCGTATGGTTTTGCCTGAACTAGTGCAGTTAGCAAAGGGATTCTTGTGTTTTGAGTTTCCCACATCTGTGACGTGCTGGCAGTCTGGAAACAGAATGATGAGCTCACGACCACGCTGGAAAACCCGCTTCTTCTGTCCTCAGCTCCCTCTCGCTTTCACTGGCATCAGCGTTTCGCTCTGCCTCTGTAAAACGAGGTGAGCATTGCTGTTGCGGGGCTTTCTAATGAGTTGCGGAGTCTGAAAGCACGCACAGCGCACTGCAGCCAGTTGGGTCTGCTTTTGTATGTCATGGTCTGCCTGACAAAATCCTGTCCCTAAGCAGGTGACGTGTTAAACTTCACTGCTTTGCCAGCATAACAGCTTATAAACCAGAAAGAAACCATCCCTTGCATTTGATGTCAAAAGGAGAATTTGATGCTGAAAGGCCACGCTTTTACTGCTGCTTCTGCTCTCCGGCTCTTCACAATCGAGTGCTTCCACAACAAACCATTGCAACTGCCCAGTGGCATTTTCTAACACCTTACATTCTGTTGTAAAGAGAGGAGAGGCCTCCAGAACTTAAAGGAAATGTGCAGAATAAACAGGAAAGCAGACCAGTATTTCACCCATTTTTTGAATTACACTTCGCTAATTCAGATGTCCTGCTCCTCCGATACTTTGCTCTTCCTGCTCTGGGAGCTTGAAATGCTACACAAGGCATAAAACATTTGGTGATCCTGCGAGAGGTGGGGCATTAATGTGTGTTAAAGCGTGTCTTCTCCCTTTCCAGGATCCCATCCACAATTTGCTTTGGACAAGGTGCCACCCGAGGATTTAAAGGACCAAGGAAGAAAGTCTGAAGGTCAGTGCACCAGATTTGTGCAAGATGAGAAGGTGCCGGCCACTGTCGCCTGCAAACGTTAGTGATGGCACCGTGGCCAAGCAGGAGTATTTGCAGTTGCATGTGAGGGTCCTGCTCCACATAGGGAAGGCGGAAGGGCAAAAACAGGGATTGTGCGGCAGCAGTTTGGGGTACATCAATACCTTGGGATGTGCTTTGCTACAGTCCCTTTGTGTCTCTGTACCACCTCCCGTTGGCAGCATTTCAGAGCCAACCCATGCTTACGTTTATCCTTCCTGAGACACAACAGTCTCTTTTCTGATCCCCTCTGAAATCAAACTGCAAGTACATTTGTCTGCCTCTGTGCTGTGAATGTTTGTGTCTCATCAGTGCCAGGACCACTGGGTAGCAGTGACGTTCCAGATAGATGGTTGCATCTTGCCTGAGCTTGCAAATGGCAAATGCTGTTCTGAAACTCTAGGCAGCTGTGGCGATCGCACAGGCTTTGTGAAAAACTTGCAAGGAATCGCTGCCAAAGATGCAGTAGGGGTAACACCAAGCAAAATAACACCAAGTGTTCCCTCTTCCTGCAGGAAGCCCTGCATCCCCGCAGCCTCCTCAGCTGGCCTGGGGGCAGGGCGTCATGCTTCCCTGCCAGCCTTGCTTGCACAGGGGAGAATCAAAATCCAGAGGAAGAGCGGTGTAGATTACAACAATTAATTTAATTCTTTTGATATAATTCTTTCATTTTCTCACAGTGTTTTTAAAAGCTGCCAGCGAGGACACCCTGTGGGACAGTGGGTTGAACTCCGCATTGGTTGCTTGCAGAGTCAGGCTGCAGCTGAGCACTGCAACATGGAGGTGAGAGGAGATCAGCTGCTGGAGCTGAGACTATGCAGAATTGTTTTTTTGATTTTTTGCCTTTTTGGGGGAAAAAAATAGATTCAAGAAATTCCAGGACAAAATCTGCTGACTGTATGGAAGCTGGAACCACTGACAAAAAGAAAACAGGAAAAAAAGCGTAGGTCCTTAATTTTGACCTTTTCCATCTTGCTGAAGTCTGCTCCGCTCCCCGCCGCTTGCTCTGAAACCCACAACAAAAGGTTTGCCCAGGCCAGGAAAAGCATTTTGGTGCCTTGCGGCTGATTTCCATGGGGAGTTAAAATAAAGTGAATTCCAACTAGGTGAATAAATAAAAGGAATTTTTACAAAATTGCTACGTAGAGAATTTAAATGCTGTTTTGAAATCCAGGCAGAGTCAGATGTGGAGAATGAACCTCCCTTTGCTCCAAATACCCCCAAAATCAGGTTGAGATGGAGGTTATCTTTCCTCTTGTCTTTCCCTTCCTTTTTAATCTCATCCTGACAGGAGAAAAGATTGATTGGAAATACAGCCAGGCTCAGTGTGCTGCTGCTAGGTCTTGGGGTCCTGTTGAACCATGACACTTACAAAATTGTCCATAAAGGGAAAAAAAAAGAGGTTGCTGGAATGGTGTTTATCCAAGAAGCTTAGGATCTATAATTGTTTTTTTTTTTCTCTTCCCCCTTTCTGGAGGAATAAAGGATAGAAAGGGCTTTGAAAAATCCTTGCAAATAGGAGCAGGGAATGATGCTTACAGAGACATAGATTTCCCTGTGAGTTTTGAAATGCCTTGCTCTGTTTAAAACTCAGCCGGCTTGTCCAGCCTTAACCCTTGCTCCTCGGCCTCTGGAGAGAGCTGTCTCCGGCAGGCAAACCCTCCAGCCAGGATCCCTGCCGGAGGAGAGCAGGCAGCCCCAGGAGAGACTGGCTGGCAGCACGGTGGGCAGGGCAGGCAGCGCTGGGCACAGTGGGTGCTGGGGTGTCTGCTGCCAGGCCGGAGGGGCAGGAGGAGGGAGGGAGCAAAGGATGGAGGTCCAGGTGGGGAAGGGGAGAGGGGAGAGCAGCCGGCCAGGGCACGGAGCCACCACAGAGTTGCCCCGCTCCGTGCACACACCGGTGTGTGTGAGACAGACCACAGTACAGACCAGGGAAGACCAGCCTCTGTCACCAACTTTCTGGCCACCACCCTGGTGTTCCTGCCCCATGTCTGCTCCGGGGATGTCTATCAGCAGGGACTGGCAATGACCAAAAATCACTCTCCAACACTGGAAGCCCCTGATGAGGCTTTTTTTACTCCACTGGAAAAACTGGAAATTTGAAGCAGGCACCACATTGCTGGAGATGCCTGCAGGCTTTGGCATGTGATGGGACAAAGATCAGGCAGAAGCAGCCCAATCTCTCCCTTACATGTTGAGGTCCTAAGTTCCCACCTGGAAATTCCTTCCTTCCTCTTGCCCAGACTCCAGGTCTCTGAGTGTCTGCCCTTGCTATTAAAAAATTAATAAAAATTGCAATTACAGCCTCAGGGCTCATGACTAGCTCTCTTCTGGGTTACCAACTTTTTCCAGAGTCCATGGTTGAGTCTTTCCCAGTGGCTTTCAAAAATCCTAATTTCAAGCCAAAACTTTAATTTCCCTTCCCCCCCCGGCCTTGTGGGATTTGTTGTAAGCAAAATTTTCCAGTTCCTTGCTTGTTTATGTAGGCAGGAGCAGGTGGAGGTACCCGGCAGCGGCCATCAGAAGGACATGTGCACTGGTTGGACGTACACATGTGCACTGGTTGGACAAACAGCCGCCTGCAAGCAAACACAAGCACAGCGTGGGACTCGAGTAGCACACGTGCACACACACCGGTACGATCCGCACGTGTGTACAGGTGTGCACAGCAGATGCACGCACACAACACACGTGCACATTTGCAGGCAAGCACATACGTGGCCCAAGATGCACACGAGCATGATACATGTGTACGGCATATGCCTGCGCAGACCCACGCGCGTGTGCAGACATGAGGCGCACACAACAGAGGCACAGCAGATGTATAGAAAAGCATGGTACGCACCTGCACACGTGTGCATGCCAGCATAAACAATAATACCAACGTCTCCAGTAGAACTCCACTCCCTCATCACATTATTAGTGTATAATGTGAATTAATATAGATATTAACAAAGTTAATACACTTTTGTAGTATAAAATCGATATAGCTAGGAAAAGGAGTTTTTATTCAGTGTGTTCCCCAGGTGTGTCCCCCGGTTGTAAGCAAAGCACTGCTCAGGACCTCCAGCATCTGGATGGCAGAGCTGCTGCCGAGAGCTTGCCTTCACCCAGCCCCACTTGAAAACAGGGTCCCCTAGGTGAAACGGGGTGTAACCCTTCACGGCAGGGTCGGGGGGGGACGGAGGCTTTGGACTCGCACACACCTACAAAGCTTATCTCCTAGGGAAAAAGCATTGGCAAATGGTTTGGGGACTGAAAGCCCCAAAAGCATCCGTTTTCCTCCTGTTGTAGGAGAGATGAAGGTGCCCATGTGATGGAGATGGATCCCATCATGCTGGACATGGGGGAGAAGTAAGGGGAAGGGTTGTAACCGACCTGGGGGGAAGCACTCAATGCCACGGCAGGAGCAAGACATCGGCACCTGCACCAGCAGAGAAGTCAAAAGAGGTGCCCCCCTGCCCCCGCAGCACCCCCCAGAGCAAGAGGGAGCAGCTCCATGCCAGAGGCCACCACCTTGCTGGGACATCTCCCGGGACTCCCCAACCTCACGGAAGCTGCCGGGGCTTTTGGGGTGTGGGATCAGAAGTACATACCCCCCCCACCCCCCACAGAGATTGTCTGCCAGCTGGAGGACAGACCTGCAGTGCCCGTTTTAGGGCTGCAAGGGTTTTCCATGCTTTGCAGTGCAACCAGGAGAACTTCCAGATACAGGAGTATGTGTTGAGGGATATTCATTGTTTAGCATGCATAAGTCTTAGTTAGAATAAATGATTTAGGATTATAATATGGTGTGATTTGTGCTGTTTGCTTAGCTTTACTTAGCATGAGTAGCTAGGTTTGCTGAAGTCTTTAGGCCGTGAGAAAGTTATTCTTCTTAGTAATTTTCATAGAATCACAGAACGGTTTAGGTTGGAAGAGACCTTAAAGATCATCTAGTTCCACCCCCGCTGCCGTGGCCAGGGACACCTCCCACCAGACCAGGTTGCTCCAAGCCCCGTCCAACCTGGCCCTGAACACCTCCAGGGATGGGGCAGCCACAGCTTCTCTGGGCAACCTGGGCCAGTGTCTCACAACCCTCAGAGTAAAAAATTTCTTCCCGAGATCTAATCTCAATCTCCCCTCTTCCAGTTTGAAGCCATCACCCCTCATCCTATCACCACATGCCCTGGTAAAAAGTCCCTCTCCAGCAGCTGGTACAGTGCTGTGTTCAGTCTTTTAGCATGGGAAAGTGTTTTGATATCACACTGATGTTTTAGTAGCATTTCTCCCAAGTCTGTGACTCTTTGGTTCTCCATGTTCTGCCAACAAGGGCAGGTGGACAAGCAGTGTAAACCAGAAGATACAGAGGGGCTCCAAACCTTGGCTGAAACTGCAAATCAACAAGGTAAGAGCCTGCCTGCCTGGACACAGAAAAAAAATCCAATTAGATGTTAGAAGACCCCAGACCAAAAATCACCATTGGACCAAAGGATGCGTGGCGAGCACGTGAGGGGCGGGTGTAGAGATCCCAAGGGTTTCGTTGCCTGGGGATTTCTTTGCTCAGGGTCCCTCTCTTTGCAGGCTCCCAGCCTGGGCTGTCCTTGCTGCTGTACCTTCCAATTAAATTAATTGTTTTACGAAATCTGATGCCTGAGACTGCTGTGGGAAACTTAGGGCTGAGCCTGAAGAAGGAGGAAGTGTGCCCGGGTGTAACACCATGGTGTGCAACACCGTGAATGGTGTGTGAATGCTCGGGCAGCGGCTTCTCCTTTAACAGAGGCAATCCATCTCCTTGGAGAGGGCTTCAGCCCAGGTGTGTTGCTGCAGCCGCTGCCCCAGCACAGTTTGATTTCAGAGGGCAAACCCAAGTCTTCAGCTTCCGATGAGTTAGAAAAGCTTTTCTACGCATCGAGCTCAGGTGGGACAGGGCTTTTCCACCTGGTCTAGTGGGAGATGTCCCTGCCCATGGCAGAGGGGTTTGGACTGGATGATCTTGGAAGGTCCCTTCCAAGCCAAAGCACCCTATGAACGAAGGCTGCCTGGAGTCCACCTTCCTCCCTTCTGACACCCACTGCTTGCACGGCCCCGGCTGTGCTCTAATAAGCCTTTTTGATGTAACACAGCAAGACTCCGCGAATGTCAGCTCTGAGGAGGCTTTCAGCTGGTCCTGCTCGCCACTTGCAGAGCGCGTTTAGTCACAGTTCATTTATTGAGAGACCAGAAACGCGGCTGTTCGCTTCACTGTCATTCATGGGGATGCACGTGCCCTGGTGCACAGGGAAGGAGGCGGGGGGGCGGAAACCAGGGCATAGGGGTCGCAGCACCTGGCTGCACGGGGGGGTCACAGGTGTCCTGGCGCATGGGGGACACGCACCCGCTGCATTGGGGTGGGGGTTAGTCCCACGCCACGTTTCCGCCCAGCAGCATGACCAGGCACCACCCAGCGCCCCATGGGACGCCCTGGGAGCGGCGGGCAAAGTGCAGGGCAAAGGCCGGGCAGCCCCACGGATGGCAGCCATGGAGCGGTATGTCCCTGCCTGGCCACAGCTGGGGGCAGGCAGCGTGGGCAGGGGTGGGCGCAAGGAGCCGTGGGTGCAAGACAGGGCTGTGGGCGCAGGCAGGGACGGTGGGCGCAGGGTGCGGACAGGGACTGTGGGCACAGGCGGATGCAGGCAGCCCCTCAGTGCCGGGTACAGGCGGGTGCTCTGGGCGCAGGCAGGCACCAGCCAACACAGCTACTGCCAACGCGGCTCCTCTGCCATCTCTCTGCCAGCCCGACGGCCGTGCGGCTCCGCAGCATCACCCTCCTGCTGGGCGCTGCCCTCCTCCTGCCTGCACCTGGGGGCACCCAGGTGAGCCCCCACCCTCCGCCTCGCCCTCCTGCTGCCCCGCGTGATGAGCGGGCACAGGGAGACCCACGTGTGACCTCTGCCATCGCCCCTGCACCCCACTCTCTTCCCACAGGCTCCGAGTGACACCAAGTGGAAGGACCTGGCCGCGGAGCAGGATTTGGCCAAGGAAATGTAAGAGGTGGCCGCGCTCCCCACACCTTCAGGTGCCCACACCTGGCTTGTAAAAACCAACAAAGCAACACCCCAAAATGTAAAGCATTTCAGGGGGGGAATAAATTTCCCTCGTTGCTTTGTGCCCCCAGAAATTAACAGGCTCCCAGCTCCATCTTCCCCCAAAACCACCCAAACTCTCCCAGCACCGAGCCCCAGCTGGTTTCGCTTTGCTGGCAGCAGTGGGGAGCTGCGGTGCCCATGTCCCAGACCCATCCAGCCTGCTCGTAGGATAAGTGGCTAAATTAGCCCGTTTGCTCCCCGAGATCCTAATTGCAGCCTCCTGGGGAGGGAGGGGGAAGTGTCCCCAGGGTCCCTGCGGCCTGATGGGGATTCCCCTGGGGCAGGGCGATATTGAGCAACCCTGATGCACTGCGACCATTCCTCGCTGATTTTGCTCCCCTCTTCCAGCATCCTGGGCATACGAGCCGTGGAGCCGCCAGAGGAGGGTGAGAACACGGAAGAGGTGGAACCAGGTATAAAGGTCTTCTCCCGCAGCGCCTGGGCTCAACAGGGTCCCCTCCAAGCCCAGGCGGGACCGGAGGAGGACCGCGACCACCTTCACCACCCCCTAGACAATGCCAGGGAGGCTGATGCCCACAGACCAACCCGGATGCTGTCCATAAAGGTGCAGAGCAGCCCAGAGGAGGACCGTGACCATCTCCACCACAGCTGAGTGGAGATGTGTCCCTGCTGTGAAATGGAGGGGTGGGAGCCACCCCTGGGGCTTCCCAAGGGAAATTGTCCTTCCCTACCCACCCTTGAGCCCCCCCCAATAAACCCACTCCCCCCTCCATGTCCTGGTGGGCTCCTCATTGCTGCCAGAAACCTATCACTAAGTGCAGGGCCCCCAAATCTGGGGGATCCCCCTCCTTGGGCTTGCCCCAGGACCCTGAGCAGGGTGAGGATGATGCCTTGGGGTGGGGGACTCAGCCCATCACGCCAACCGCAGTTCAGCCCAGGTGGGGCTGAGGCCGGTGAAACTCAGCACATTGGTGTTGTGCCCCAGAAGGTGCGGCANAGCCCCACGGATGGCAGCCATGGAGCGGTATGTCCCTGCCTGGCCACAGCTGGGGGCAGGCAGCGTGGGCAGGGGTGGGCGCAAGGAGCCGTGGGTGCAAGACAGGGCTGTGGGCGCAGGCAGGGACGGTGGGCGCAGGGTGCGGACAGGGACTGTGGGCACAGGCGGATGCAGGCAGCCCCTCAGTGCCGGGTACAGGCGGGTGCTCTGGGCGCAGGCAGGCACCAGCCAACACAGCTACTGCCAACGCGGCTCCTCTGCCATCTCTCTGCCAGCCCGACGGCCGTGCGGCTCCGCAGCATCACCCTCCTGCTGGGCGCTGCCCTCCTCCTGCCTGCACCTGGGGGCACCCAGGTGAGCCCCCACCCTCCGCCTCGCCCTCCTGCTGCCCCGCGTGATGAGCGGGCACAGGGAGACCCACGTGTGACCTCTGCCATCGCCCCTGCACCCCACTCTCTTCCCACAGGCTCCGAGTGACACCAAGTGGAAGGACCTGGCCGCGGAGCAGGATTTGGCCAAGGAAATGTAAGAGGTGGCCGCGCTCCCCACACCTTCAGGTGCCCACACCTGGCTTGTAAAAACCAACAAAGCAACACCCCAAAATGTAAAGCATTTCAGGGGGGGAATAAATTTCCCTCGTTGCTTTGTGCCCCCAGAAATTAACAGGCTCCCAGCTCCATCTTCCCCCAAAACCACCCAAACTCTCCCAGCACCGAGCCCCAGCTGGTTTCGCTTTGCTGGCAGCAGTGGGGAGCTGCGGTGCCCATGTCCCAGACCCATCCAGCCTGCTCGTAGGATAAGTGGCTAAATTAGCCCGTTTGCTCCCCGAGATCCTAATTGCAGCCTCCTGGGGAGGGAGGGGGAAGTGTCCCCAGGGTCCCTGCGGCCTGATGGGGATTCCCCTGGGGCAGGGCGATATTGAGCAACCCTGATGCACTGCGACCATTCCTCGCTGATTTTGCTCCCCTCTTCCAGCATCCTGGGCATACGAGCCGTGGAGCCGCCAGAGGAGGGTGAGAACACGGAAGAGGTGGAACCAGGTATAAAGGTCTTCTCCCGCAGCGCCTGGGCTCAACAGGGTCCCCTCCAAGCCCAGGCGGGACCGGAGGAGGACCGCGACCACCTTCACCACCCCCTAGACAATGCCAGGGAGGCTGATGCCCACAGACCAACCCGGATGCTGTCCATAAAGGTGCAGAGCAGCCCAGAGGAGGACCGTGACCATCTCCACCACAGCTGAGTGGAGATGTGTCCCTGCTGTGAAATGGAGGGGTGGGAGCCACCCCTGGGGCTTCCCAAGGGAAATTGTCCTTCCCTACCCACCCTTGAGCCCCCCCCAATAAACCCACTCCCCCCTCCATGTCCTGGTGGGCTCCTCATTGCTGCCAGAAACCTATCACTAAGTGCAGGGCCCCCAAATCTGGGGGATCCCCCTCCTTGGGCTTGCCCCAGGACCCTGAGCAGGGTGAGGATGATGCCTTGGGGTGGGGGACTCAGCCCATCACGCCAACCGCAGTTCAGCCCAGGTGGGGCTGAGGCCGGTGAAACTCAGCACATTGGTGTTGTGCCCCAGAAGGTGCGGCAGGCTGTCCCCTCCCCAGGGTACACGCGCACCTATTGCTTCACAAGGCTGCTCTCGCCCAGCTCAGCATCGGAGAGCGGTGTGATGGAGCACGCGTGGGGTCCCACCGAACCCCAACATTTCCCAGCTCGGGGGGGGACCCCACAGCAAGGACGCCCCATCTCCCGGCAGTGCCAGGAAAACCTTTTAATAGCAAAGGCAAACACGGTCCCTGCTGCCGGTCGTCTCACCCCAGGCAAGTATCGCTCGCCACTGGGTGCTGGACCACTCCGTGGGGTGAGGAAGGGGGCTGATGGGCAGCAATCGGCCGTGGGGACCTGCAGCACCTGGGCTCAGCTGTCAGTGAAGTTCGCCTTGCGCTTCTCCACGAACGCCGTCATCCCCTCCTTGCGGTCACCCTGCAAGGAGCGGAGAGGTGAGGTGGGGGGTCGGGGTTGGGGGCTGCAGCAGCCCTGTTATCCCCCTCCTGCAATGAGGCCGACCCCCCCCTTACTCACGGTAGCGAAGGTGGCGTAAAAAAGCCGCTTCTCTGTCCTGGTCCCCTCTGCCAGTGTCGTCTCGAAGGCTGAGAGCAAAGGAGAAGTTGGGGAGACCCCGCTGCCCCCACAGCTTCCCCCCAGGTGGGTTCCCAGTTGGCCCACCAGCCCCTACCGGCATTGACTGACTCCTTCGCCATGGCGGCCACCAGCTTGGAGTTGCTGGCGATCTTCTCAGCACAGGCGATGGCCGCGTCCAGCAGCTTCTCCACAGGGAAGACCTTGCTGACCAGCCCTAGGATGGACGGTGGGAGGTGGTGGGGTGGGGAGACAGCTCCCTGCCGCATGCCCACCATGCCGGGGCTGGCCTGCGCCCCTACCTGCCTCCTTCGCCTCTGCCGCCGAAATCCGGTCCCCAGTGAGGACCATCTCCATCGCCAGCGACTTCCCCACCGCTCTGGTCAACCTCTGCGTCCCTCCAGCGCCTGGAGGTGTTTGGGGAAGGGAAAGGTCCAGAGAGGTTCATGTGGGTCCACTCCGGCGAGGACGGACCCTCCTCGGTGGGTGCTCCCCGCTCACCTGGGATGGTCCCCAGCAGGATTTCAGGTTGCCCGAACTGCGCCTTCTCACCGGCGTAGATGATGTCGCACATCATGGCCAGCTCGCACCCGCCGCCCAGCTGGGACAGGGGAGGAAGAGGAGGGGTCAGGGCACGCCAGGGCTGAATGGGGGGACACCGGGAGAGGTGGTGGTGGGGACTCACGGCGTAGCCGTTGACAGCAGCAATGATGGGTTTGCGGACGGTGGAGACCTTGTCCCAACCGGCGAGGAAGCTGCTGCTGTAGCATTCCTGGAAGGTTTTATTCTGCATCTCCTTGATGTCGGCACCGGCTGCAAAGGGAAACCGGGTGGGACACCAACGCCCTCCCCTCCAAAAAAAAAAATAATCTGGGGTGGGGAGAGGCATCCTGCCCTACCTGCGAAGGCTTTTTGGCTGCCGGTGATGACGATGGCCCCCACCTGGGGGTCGCTCTCCAGGGCCTCCAGCGCCCGCCGCAGCTCCTCCATCAGCCCCTCGCAGAGGGCGTTGAGCGCCTGGGGCCGGTTCAGCTGGATCAGGCCCACGCTCTGCCGCGCCCCCGTCTTCTGCACCGCCAGGTACTGGAACGGGGCCCCTGCCCGCCGCCCCCGCCACCGGCCCCGTTAGGCAACCGGCTGCCCGCAACCGGGTGAGACCCCCCCCCCGCCCCCCGGTGAG
>VYXH01005069.1:0-12306 GCA_013397275.1 Burhinus bistriatus | reverse complement strand
CCCCTCCAGGCCACGCCCCCCCGAGCCTTGAGCAGCAGCCGGCGGGGATTCTCGGTGGGGTTTCTCGTGGTGGGGCGATGGCTTCAGTGAATGGGACCAAACACCAGGTTGCAGGTAGAGGGTTGGGAGAGGGGACCCTTCCTGGGACAGGGAACAGCCCTGGGGCCACCTCACCACCCTTCTTCTCGCCCTGTCCTGCCCCGGCAGCTGCCCGGTGCCGTGGCCAGCCAGCCCGGCAAGGTGGAGGAACCCGCTGGATGCCTCCGTCCAGTCCATCAGCCAAGGTGGCCTGGCCGTACGCATGCTGGTGGCACCAGGGAGAGCTGCCGGAGCTGCCCTCAAGGGCTGGCCCCAGAGCTCCCGCTTGCTGGTGATTTCCGCGCTGTTGTGGGCACGAATAAAGGTCTCTGTCCCCGACGCTGCCTGGTGGTTCTTTGCCGGCCATCGTTCCTGTGCCGGTGCTGCCTGGGGGATGGCCCAGCCTCCTGCCCACCCCGGCAGCGGTGGGGTGCAGGTACTGGGGCGCTCCCAGCTGGGACCCCTGGGCAGCACCCACCATGCCACCCTGCCAAGCAGCACGCCTGGCCAGCTGTGGCTGGGGTCACCTCGTTGGTGTTTATCCCTGCTGGCCTTGGGTACAGCTGCCCGCCCGAAAATATTTACATGCAAGGAAGAGCGGGGGGTGTCAGAGCTGTAGTGCAAACTCCTGAAATCCCCTTTGAGCTTTTATTTTGGAGGGATTTTCCCCACCTCTGGTTTTCCAGCAGGCAGCAGGGTGGGGACTGCACAGGGGGCGCTGGGCAAGGGTGTGGGACACCAGCCTGGCGGCATCTTCATGGGGGGATGGTGGCCCTGTTTGGGCCAGCTCCCAGGGATGGAGGATGGGCATTCCTGGCGTGTCGGTGCTGAGCCATGCAGCCATCCCTGGGGACCTCCGGCTGTTCAGCCACAGGACCAAATGGTGCAGGCAAGTGCCCGGCTTGTCTCAGTCGAGTCCTGAACCCCTGCCAGATGGAGACCCTCCACCTCCCTGGGGACCTCTCTGGGGCAAGAACGTTTCCCCACATCCAACCTCAAATCCCCTGGGCTGTGACCTGGGACTGGGGCCCCTCATTGCATTGCCTGCCGCTGCTGAGAAGGGTTTGGCCTCCTCCATCCCTGCCTGTGCGGCAATCGAGGGCTGCTCTCAGACCCCCCTGCCAGACCCAACAAGGACAGCTCATTCCATCCCTTCGTGGGTTGGGTGCTCTAATCCCTGACCCACTGGGCAGCCACCGTGGGGCCACGGCAGGGTCCCCATGTCCCCCTTGCACAGCCCAGGACACGGCTCCACCATCACCCCGGAGCCCTTCCAGGAGGGCTGCCCGACCGGTGGCTCCTGCCCACCCCGACACCTCGGTTGACCCTGGCACTGCCCTGCCTGCACAGTACCACCGGTCCTTAAGGAGCTCCCAAGCAAAGAGGAGGATAAAACCCTATGACCAAGGGATGTGCGGGAAGCACTGTCACCACAAGCATGTCAGGCCAGCATGAAGGAGGGGACAGCAGGAGATGTCCCAGTGCCTCCACGGGCTGTCCCGGCTGAGGGAGAGGGGCCAGGCCACTGGCACCTCCCTGGGGAGCCGCTGCTCTACCGGGAACCCTCCATCAGCTCCAGGATGCTGCTGTAGAGGCGCCTGGGAGCATCCAAGCCCCAGATGAAGTCCCAGTGGTTCCAGTCGGGGATGTGGCCATAGGTGATGAGGTGGGCGATGCGGGGCAGCAGCAGGCGTACATCCCTCCAGTCAGCTGCCCAGTCCTCCCCCCCCGACCACACTGCAGTGGGCACGGTCATCTCCTCCACCCGGTAGAAAGGAGGTGTCTCCTGGAGGGACACAGGGGGCTCTGAGGAACTGCTGCTGTGGCCAACCCCTGCAAGCCAGCCCATCCCTGCACCACCCAGGACAGTCCCCTGGCACCTCCAGCCACCAGCGCTGCCGCTGCAGCCTCCTACCTGGTGGTAGACGGCTGGGTTTTCGCTGCCATAGTCAAAGGCTTTGAATTCTCCTGATTTCATCACCTGGGAGGAGAGGATAGATCTGCAGTGGGAGGCCAGCAAGCACCACTGCGTGGGTCTGGCATCTCCCGGCCTCCTCAATAGACCACATCATGAGGGGGTGTTTGCACAGGGGGTTGCAGGAGGAGGTGGCATCCCTGCAAAGACAGGCTTTCCACCTTTATCGACAGGGTGATGCTTTGACCTCCAGCTCCATGCCTGTCCTCAGCTATGGGTTGACAAACCAAGTTGTTGCATGTGACTCCTTGGCTGCGCCGGTGCAAGGCTTGTGCCGCTGAAAACCTGCTCATCACCAGCAGTGCTGTGTGTGCAGGATGCTGACAGAGGACTTCACATTGGCGAGTTTTCCTTTAACAACCAGATCATCCTTGCCTTCTCGTGACACTTTGGGCTCAGAGTACAGTGACATCAGTGAGCCAGGTTACTATAAGAGTTGTTTCTGTGCCAGGGACAAAAGCTCAGATACCTGCACAATAGTTGCATTGATCAAAAAAACCTTTTTTGCTTTCCTCGTCGCCTATAATTTGGCTCTGCAAGGAGGCACCAGGGTGGGAGTCTCCAGCCTGACCCCGTTTCCAGCAGGGCCAATGCCTCAGCTGCAGTGGGTTGCTCAGACTGGCAGAGCCTGACCTTGGCGTCTCCAGGACCTCTTTGGGCAGGGGGAGGTGCCGTGGGATCCCCCTTCGCCTCCTCATCTGCAGCTGAGCAGGCCCAGCTTCCTCAGCCTCTCCTCATATGCCCTGGCTTCCACCCACTGTCAGCATGGTGTCCCTGAGCTCACTCTGCCTTGGGGATCCCTGCGGGCCCCAAACTGGTCCCAGCATCCAGCTGTGGCCTGGCACAGTCCAGGGCACACATCCTGGTGTCTCCTGGTCCCCAGAGGGACCAGGACCAGCAGTTGCCCTAGCTCATCCTGCATCCAGTGCCTCTTCTGTACGCCTAATTTGTTGCCTTTACTTCCTTGCAAGCTGCTAATGTCCAAGATCCCCAAACTCTCATGTCTGCCCTGGGCACATCAGACTCTCCGTGAAGGTACCATTCCAGGGGTGAAGCATCTGCATTTCAGGGAACCTACCTGGGCCCAGTGTATCATGTTTTTGACAGATGTCCCATCTGGATAGTGGGATGTGTACACATCCAGCCGCGTCTGCAAGGAAACATGTTCAAGCTATCATTGCTTTCCAATGGACAGGAGTGAGGATGGTGGTTGCCAGATGATACGTTTCCCAAAACAGCCATTGCTGAGTCACACTGCCTAGAGAGTTCGGTCAGGTTCAGGAATATAATTTTCATTAAAAATCAACTGCTCTGAGGGGGAGAATGGATAAGGAAGGGTGAGGCACCCCTAGCTCCTTCAGGTACCTCATCTGGGTTCAGGGACTGTGCTCAAGACCTCAGTGACTACCCCTGGTCATCCAGATGCTGCTTTAGCAGACTGGATGTAGGGTGGGCAGGAGCAGGGGCTGCACCCTAGGGGTGCTGGTGGGAGGTACAGCTGGTCTTGGTGACAGCCAGCCCTAACTCAGAGGTGCTATCGAGTGCCACCTGGCCACGGACATTCACCCAGCAGAACCTGGGGACTTTTCCTATCCAGGGAGGAGAAGCAGCGAGGGAGGGATCTGGCAGAGAGACACACATTGCCCTTGCAGCATCTGCTTGCCCGTGAGTGCTGGGGGCGAGTGGCCGTAGCAGGCTGGGCAGGGTGTTTGGCAGGGAGGGGGCAGGCAGCAGGCATAGGGGTCAGCAGAGCCAATGGGTGCTGTTGGGTGCTCCAGATTCCTCGCCCCCCACACAGGGTGGTGCACCCACCATGTTGAGGTTCTTCTCATTGTAGCCACCCAGCAGAAACAGGAGGTTGGCACAGGGCTTGTGCAGCAGCGGGTGCCTGCACAGCTCGGGGAGAAACCTCCACAGCTTCCTCATCCGTAGCGAGGCATCGGTTCTGCCAAGCAGAAGCTGCAGAAGCAAAGGGCAAGGTTGAGTTCTTGCATTTCCCTTGCATCCCTTGGACCGCCTCCCCCAACCCGCCTCCAGCCGGTGTCCCCGTGGTGAACTGTCTCACCGGCTGGGCGGTGAGGGCATGTGTGGCACAGGGTGCCCACACGAGTCAAACCCACTTCTCCTTCACTCCTGCCTCACCGAGGTGTGTGCAGCTCATGGCAGGAGGTGGTACTGATTGAATGCACACCAGGGAATTCAATATTCTGGTCTCTTCTCTTCCCCCCCCCCACTTCCCTCAAGTGTTGGATTTGTTTTTCACTGTCATTAAATTCAACACAGCAGAGCTGCTCATTTCCAGGCAGTCTGTCTGGGAATTCAACAAATGCCCCCATAGAAAGACCAGTTCCAACACCTGAAGATCCTACAGATGGAAGGAAGGCATGCACTCAACAAAGTGACCATGCAGGAGTGCCCCTGCACCTGAATCGTGTCTCTGCTTATAAATTGACTCTTTTCTGCTGCATGGGATAGCCTCGGGGACTGCGTCAGGGCACGATCCCTTTTCTAGCACCAGTGTGTTCAGGGGAGGAGAGCATGGAGTAGTCCCCTACCTGAAACATCTTGAATTGCCTGTCCAGAAAGAAGGACATTTTCATGACGGGACTTTTGGCATACTTGATTGTCAGTACTGGAGCCAGGGCAAAAAACATTTTGATTTTCTGAGCCACTTCTGGCATGGAGGAAAACGCAATGAACGCTGAGAAAACAGAAAACCAACCTGAGACTTGCTTGATCTTTCTTCAGCTGCTTACTCCAAGGGTTTGCTTGGACCCCCTGCCCAGATCTGTTTAGCTGGCATTATCTCCAATTAGAAATCTGGGATCTCTTGCCAACTTTCTGCTTAACGTTAGTGCTAGACATGTCCAAAAGGAGATAATGCCTTTATTCTGATGGCTAGAAGTGGCTCATGAGGCACCTCAACAAGTACCACTGATGGGAAGTCCTGCTCCATTCACCAGGTGAAAGGAACAGTTTTGTCATCTTCCATCAACCACTGCTAAAGGGTATAATTGTCACGGAGGTTATCTCATACCCCTGATGGCCCAGCTGGTGAAAAGAAGCATCATGCATTTCAGTGGAAAGCAGAAGCTCTGACCTCCATGCAAAATGCCTTTGGTTTTGATGTGGAACACCACAATTCAGTTTTCTAGGCTGAATTATAGTTGCTCCAGTTGCAGTGAGGAGCTTAGTGAGGTCACCAGGAGATTTCTTACTACCCTAGGAGCATGCTGGGCCTCCAAGATGCCTTGTACGGAAAGCATGGCTGCTGTGGGACCTGTCACTGCAAGAGACCTTCTACCTAGTGTGCCTGCTCAGCAGCCCACAAAGATGGGACCTCTCCGCTTTCTGTGTCCAAACACCAAAATTAACATTTTCAAGGTGGTCCAGGCACTGTGATGTGCAACCCCTTGTAACGCACCGATTGTGCAGCCCTGGGAGTAGCCGACGTAATAGATCTGCTTCTGCCCAGTCTTCTGCAGAACAAAGTCGATCATGGCTGGGAGGTCGTACATTGCCATTTCGTGAAAGCTGCAACACAGGAGTAGTGTGTTGTTTATAAGGTAACACCAGGAGAGCAAACTTCCCTCTGAATTTTGGTTGCCTTGCATTGCTCGTATACTGAAGCCACACCTGTGGCTGATTTTCCGTGAGAAAATTCCTATGAGCTAGGAGAGCCCTGTGCTAGGTGAAACTGCATGGGGTCTGAAGGCATCCCTCCTGCCGTGGCCTCATCCTTCCCTGCAAGGGCTTAGTCCTCTCGTAATCATGGTTAGCAATAAAGAAACTGGGCAGAGCCTGGCCAGCTGTGCATTCAGGTGCAATACACAGCAGCTCTGCAGACCCAGAGCTGGCTCTTGTCAGCGTTCCCGCACCAGCTCTGCTCCTAGAGATGCTCTGTCCCAGAACAGAATGGAGCGTCAGTTCCTGCCCATGTGCCTTTTAGTGTGATATGGTGAAATGCAGACCTACTTTATTAGCTTTTTTTACTGAAAGCATGTCTATGGGCTTGGGAAGTCCAGGAGCGCTCTGAAGATCAACTCGGAGCAGCAGAAGCAGCTTAAAATGCTGTCCTTGGGGACAAGGTTTCTGTGGACAGCCTCTAGAAGGGGAGGGTGCGATGATGCTTGTAGACACCTTGCTGGGGAGGCTTGGCTGGGGATGTCCCCATGGAGGCCACAAGATAGGCCTAATGTCTGCAGGACGGGTGTCCCCCTGCAGGCAGCAGTGCCCTGCGCTCTTGGTAGGGCTGGGCAGCTGCAGGGAGGTGTTGGCACCATGTCAGCATGCACGTCTGCACAGGTACCTCCATCCTCCCCAGGCACATCACTGGGAGGTCTGGGAGAGGCCAGACACAGGGATTAGGTGCTCTGACTTGCCTGCTTGGAGGCACCCACCTCTGCCTGGAGGTTAGCGACAGGCAGAGAAGTTTGCCATGCTTTTGTAACCCGCTACAGCCCACCTGAAATCCCAGAATTCAACCTGGTCAGCTGAAAGGTGCTGGTGTCTCCGGGACCAACTTGTTCCCCGGCTGTTTCCCAGCCAGACGTCATAGCCGGAGTCTGCTAGTATGAAGCCAAGGCTGTTGTTAGCTAGATTTTCCACCCAGTGGCTGCCTTCTCCGAGTAACCCGTGCTGGAGAAACACAACCGGCTTGACCACTGCATGAGAAAGAAACAGCATGTTTCATTGAACCGGAATTTCTCTGCTTACCCCAAATTCAGGCCAATAAAGCCTCTTTCTTGCACTGCTAGAGGACATACAATGTGCATTTTAATGATGTTTCCTGGTGAAGAAATCCTTGCCGTAGTTGTCTCGTGGTGGTTGCCCTTGTTGCCTCAGGCTGGAGGGCTGCAGATGTCCCTCCTAAGCCTTTCAGAACCCAGGTGCACATCCCACAAGCTCAGCACCATGACCACCGAGAACAACCATGTGAAAGCTCAGACGTACAGGCTCATGCCCTGAGATTGTTCAGGCTCCAAATTCACAAATTTATGGGGAAAAAATTCAATGAGGAGCTCTCTTAAGATATGCCTGCACCCTCTGAACCTTAAAACCAAGCCTCTGCTTGATACGAAAGGTGGTTGCTGTGCTGCACGCACACTTTCCTATGCTGGCTGCTGAAGCCCTGACTGTAAATTGGAGAAGTACCACGGATTTGGTATTTTTGCTTTAACAATAAATACTCCCCTGGCCTGGTAAGGTTCATCACTTCACCTGCTTGTTATATTAAGGGTTTTGTTTGGGTTTTTTTTTTTGCTGGCTTCCTTGTGAAATAGAGGCATACCTCTGTTCCTATGATTTTCTCTCCCATGAGGAATTCTGTTCAGGCTGACGTAGTAGCCATCGCGAGTCAAGACTTCATACTCCTCACTGGGATACCCTCTGTGGCAGATCATTTGGCTCTGGGGGAAGAAAAACCCAGGTAGAAAGCTTTCGATAGCCGAGGTGCTTATTTGGCTCAAAGAGCGCATCCCTCATCGGCTGGCATGCCTCTGCAAAACTGAAACCCTGCGCTCCTGCAGGACATTGTCCTCCTGGGACATTGCTTTGCCCCGGGGTGTCTCTGCATCAGCTGAGGGCTTCTTGAGAGAAGATGGTCTGTCAGAATCCCATGCCGGCCCCAGTGAGATGCCCAAGGGAAGAGGAGACGCCCAGCTGTGGGCTCACCCCTGCGAGCAGGAGGGGAGCTGGCGGCAGCAGGGCTCCCCTGCAGCATGCAGCAGCACATGCGTTTGAAATGCTTCCAGAAATGAAGATTAAAACAAAAGGGATTTACTGACAGCTGACACTGGCGGCAGGACGTGTCGTGTCATGCTCTGAGCCGGTGCGCGGGGCAGATAGATGGCAGGGTGTATCGAACCTGCCGAGCTGGACTGACTGGAAGGGCAACAGGACAAGCCCCATAGGATTTGTCGCAGGGCTCCTGAGGCCCTGCCTGGGCTGTATTTATGCTGAAAACTCCACAGACTGGGAAGTTTCAGCCTGGTGAAATCCAGCTGTGAGCCTGCCTACACATCCCTGTATGGTCGCTTTGTCACACATTTGACGGAAGAGATTAATTTCAGCAATTTTATGACCACATCTTGGGTCCATCTAAACCCACTTTCAGAGACTGTCAGGACTCGCCTGGACAGAGCCCCAGGCACCCTGCTGCAGCTGAAAGAGAGGAGCCGCGCAGAAGTTCCTACCCTCCAGGAAATTGTCTCATCAAATCCAGGCTGGGATTACTCCCTTCTCTAACTGACCTGCTGATAACTGCACTTAATACTGCTGGGAGGAAAGAGGACTCCTTCAGGAAGCAGGGCTTATTAATGATGGTGTGGAGCCAATGTCATATCACACCGCTCAACAAAACCAGAACACGTGGTGACCTGAGCCCTCTCCACATACGTACCCTCCATCCCTCTCTCCCACAGCTAAACATTCGCAAACTTTCAGGCAGAGTGGAAATTCAAAGTTCTGACTTACAACATTCATGAAAGTCTCAGGATTTATAGCCTTTTTCTGCTCGATGGCGTCTGCTGAGTTCATGGGTGCTTGTATCAAAACCAGGATTGCAACGCACAGCCACATTTGGTGTCTGTGTAAAATAATGTTATTATTACTACTAGTACTACTGTTATTACTATTATTATTATAAATAACATTGTTAGGGATGTCTGTTTCTACTTGGTTGTGCTGGGTTAAGTTCTTTATGTATCTGAAGGCCATATATCACGGCCTGGGCCGGGGAAGTGGAGGGGGTTACCAGTTCCAGCTTTCATTAGAGTCCACACAAGGCTCTTCATACTCCTCCGTACAGACTGGATCTAGCACTAGGCAAGACCCATTTTTGTATTTTTAATGGTAAAAAGAAGAGAAACAATTTCATAATGCAAGAACTAAAGTGATAGAAAATGACATCAGGCCCATTGACACATAAAGGAAATTAAGAGTTCACGCTACACAAGGAACACATCTCGGTTGGCTGGGCTATGACTATGTCTACACTTTTGCTGCTTCTTTATTGCTTAGCTTTTGCACCAAGAAAGTCACTATTAACAGAAAGATCCTATGAACTGAAACTGGTAGAGCCTCATAAGAAGACTATTTATTAAATAAGTGTAGCCTGAAAAAAAACAGAAACAGTTTTGATGGCCTTAGAGACTCCTGTCCAGAGCAGAGATCTATTTTCAATACACACAGTTAATATTATATATGATTTCTAATGCTTCGCCAGGCTCTTAAAAGTTAGAACTTAACTTCAACCCAGTAGCATGAGTCGCAAATGTTCACACCAGCCATCTGGCTACTCTCTACCTCCCATCTTCCTCCTCCCAAAGAGTCTCCCACACCGTGAGACATACCTGCCCTCTGAAATATTCCCAGTAACCCTCTCTGTGGTATTACCAAGAGGCAAGTAACTGAGAAAAAAAGCAATCGATGCTTTTTCACCCTCAGGATAGCTCCAATGCAAATCTGAACTATGTGGAGGAAAATACATTACCAGGCAGAGCCCACTGTCGTATCTGATCAGGCTGGTGGTGTGAATGGTGGCGGCTCTATCATCACCAGTGTTAAAAAGAGCACGTTGTGTCAGAGCACTGCTACGTTGGCACCACGCTGGACCACATCACGTGTCCTCCAATTAAGCAATGTGTGTGCTGGTCATATCTTTGATAACTTCCTTTCCTTGGCCATGTGGTCATGAATTTCATGCTTGCAAAGGATTACATTTCCAAAAGCAGTCAGAGTGGTGTGGTGAAGAATTTCAGCTATGGAGTTGCACCTTAAGCTTGTGATAGCCCCAGTAAAAAATTGCCAGAATGTTTTCTTTGTAAAGGGTCATTTCCTAACTACCAGGAGCCCTTGGGAATGCCTCTTACAAGAGCTCCTTGGGCAACGAAGGACTTGGGCTCCACCAACTTCACAAAGCCTCAGGAGCATGCTGACCTCTCCATAGACACACCAAGGACAGGTCAGGCTTCACTGGCTGCCTGGGTGGAAGCCAGTCAGTGATTACACCACTCTTCAAAAGTGACAGTGGCCAAGGCAACCTCCACATAGCCCTTACACCCAAGTGCTATCATCTTTGCAACTGGCAATTTGCAAAACCTCTGCAACGTTTCTGGAAAAGCACCAAGCTTAGCGTCTTGCCGATGGATGGCAGAGCAGAGGAGAACTTGTGCAACGCCTCCGTTTGGCTGAAGCAACAGGTAAAGGTGTTCGTTCTCCAACTCCAGCCCGTGACCTTACAACCTACGTCTTTCTGTAACTGCTTGGTAGCCGCCTAAAAGACCGAGCCTTCGGTTGGCTACCAGGTGCTCTGCTTGAATATATGTTTCCTGGTCATGGATTAGGGTGACTTCTAATGTTCATAACTGCCATAGTCTATGAGTGGTATCCAAGTTGTGAAACACAGCCCAAAACATGCATGTGTTACTCCACCCCGCAGACTGTAATTTTCTATCAGCGCCACAACTGCTGACACAAAGGAACTGTGTGTGCGGGCGTTATCTTCCTGACAGTGGGTGTGGCCAGAACGCTCACTGTTTCATTACCTTACTTCATAGAATCACAGAATGGTTTGGGTTGGAAGGGACCTTAAAGATCATCTCGTTCCAACCCCCCTGCCATCGGCAGGGACACCTCCCACTAGGCCTGGTTGCTCCAAGCCTCATCCAGCCTGGCCTTGAACACCTCCAGGGATGGGGCAGCCACAGCTTCTCTGGGCAACCTGGGCCAGTGTCTCACAACCCTCAGAGTGAAAAATGTCTTCCTGAGATCTGATCTAAATCTCCCCTCTTCCAGTTTGAAGCCATTACCCCTCGTCCAATCACTACACGCCCTTGCAAAAAGTCCCTCTCCAGCTTTCCTGTAGGCCCCCTTCAAATACTGGAAGGCTGCTATAAGGTCTCCCTGGAGCCTTCTCTTCTCCGGCCTGAAAAACCCCAACTCTCTNACTTGCTGAGGGTGCACTCAATCCCATTGTCTATGTCTCCAACAAAGATGTTAAAGAGCACTGGTCCCAGTACTGACCCCTGAGGAATGCCACTCGTTACTGGTTGCCACTTGGACATCGAGCCATTGACCGCAACTCTTTGAGTGCAGCCATCAAGCCAGTTCCTTATCCACCAAGTGATGCATCCAAGAAATCCATGTCTCTCCAATTTAGAGACTAGGATATCATGTGGGACAGTGTCAAATACTTTGCACAAGTCCAGGTAGATGATGTCAGTTGCTCTTTCCTCATCCATCAACTCTGTAACCCCATCATAGAAGGGCACCAAATTTGTCAGACGCAGTTTACCCTTAGTGAAGCCATGTTGGCTCTCACCAATCACCTCCTTTTTTTCCATGTGACTTAGTACAGTTTCCAGGAGGATCTGCTCCATTATCTTGCTGGGCATAGAGGGGACACTGACTGGCCTGTAGTTTCCTGAGGTCTTCCTTTTTTCCCTTTTTAAAAATGGGGCTTATGTTTCCCCTTTTCCAGTCAGCAGGATCTTCACTGAACTGCCACGACTTCTCAAATACGATGGATGGTGGCTTGGCAACTTCACCCACAAGTTCCCTCAGGACCTGCAGATGCATCTTATTGGTTCCCACAGATTTGTGCACCTTCAGGTTCCTCAGTTGGTCTCGGACCTGGTCTTCTCCTACAGTGGGCGGTTCTTCATTCTCCCAGTCCCTGCCTTTGCTTTCTGTGACTTGAGCAGTGTGGCTAGAGCATTTGCCGGTGAAGACAGGCAAAAAAGTCATTGAGTGCCTTAGTCTTCACCATATCCCAGGTAATCAGGTCTCCCATTTCCTTCTGGAGAGGGCCCACATCTTTCCTAGTGTTCCTTTTATCACTGACGTACCTATAGAAGCTTTTCTTGTTGCCCTTGACGTCCCTGGCCAGATTTAACTCTATCTGGGCTTTAGCTTTCCTAATCCAATCCCTAGCTGCTCGGACAATTTCTCTGTATTCCTCCTAGGCTACCTCTCCTTGCTTCAACCCTCTGTAGGCTTCCTTTTTCTGTTTGAGTTTCTCCAGGACCTCCTTGTTCATCCACGCAGGCCTCCTGGCATTTTTGCCTGACTTCCTCTTTGTCGGAAAGCATTGCTTCTGAGCTTGGAGGAGGTGGTCCTTGAATATTAACCAGCTTTTTTGGGGCCCTCTTTCCTCCAGGGCTTTATTCCATGGTGCTCTACCANAACTCTACCATTTCATGATCACTCCAAGCAATGCTGCCCTTGAGCTCGCATTCCCCACCAGCCCCTCC
>VYXH01005068.1:86144-98265 GCA_013397275.1 Burhinus bistriatus | reverse complement strand
TGGCCCAAACCACGACAGTCACCTTGGTTGTAAAGAAAATAAAATATTATTTTCTGTTACTAATTTTAGAGATTTTCTGAAATCGCAGAATCACGGAATCATGGAATTTTTAGAGTTGGAAGGGACCTCTAGAGGTCTTCTAGTCCAACTCCCCTGCTGACACAGGAATACCTAGAGCACATTCCTCAGGACTGCATCCAGGTGGGTCTTGAAAATCTCCAGAGAAGAGGACTCCACAGCCTCCCTGGGCAGCCTGTTCCAGTGCTCTTCAAAGTTCTTCAAACTATTCCATATGAATGTTATCTAAATACCTGGTCTATATGCAGTAATGAAGTAATACTAAACCATTAATGGTATCTATCTCTTAATTATTACTAGTTGGTGCTACCAAAAAAAGGAAGAAAAGATTCTGTGTTTTAAAAAACTTACCATTTTAAACAAATAATCTACAAATAACCACTACTTACAAGATTTGTGAGACAACAGAATTATGTGGGGATTTTTAGTTAAGGTGTATATGAACACCCCAAAAAGACTTCGATTTTCAAATTAGAATTTTTAGTTTTTGATAGATATATACATAAATTTGCTACTTAATAATTAAATCTAGTTATACCTAGTGTATTTGAAGCATTTAAGGCAAATAACTTTCTAGATAAAAAAGATAAAGTTCTTTTTCTAACCTTAAAATGTTATGCATGTACAGGAAATTAGAAGCTATTGGACAAAAGGTTCATGTCATGACTCAAAAAAGAAAGAACATGATTTTATTCACATGGATTTCTAAATGTCTTGAAGAAAACCACAAAACAAAACAAAAACATTCCAAAGAGACAAATGAGTACTTTTAATATCACAGTATTTAACAAGAAATTTCAACACTCCCTGACGTACTTAAAGTTTATGTCTTTTTGCTTTTCTGTTGCTCATCAAACACTTTAAGAATATCAGAACAAAGATTTTAAGTTAACAGTTAAATTCATTATTTTGACTTGTTCTTAATTTCCATGGCCTTTGCAGTTATGTAAAAGCCACCACTTAGGAAATAGAAGTCAAGTTTAGGTTGATCTTTTTTTCTGTCCTCTTTTCTTCTCTTTTTCAAAAACTGATTTTTGGCTAGAGTTGCCAGTGACGAATAGCTCTCCCTGACCACAAATGTACTCTGTACTTAGTCACACACAACTCATGCTATAAAAATAAATAAATTAATAAGAAAATTCCCTCCTTTTTGTACAAAGGAAAATTGAAATACAATAGGATAAAATTTATGAAATTTATCTTAATTAAAAAATGAAAAATAAAAAAATAACCATATAATTTACCTAGCAGAAGTAGACATTATGATATCTCCTTTTGGATCTTAATACACAAAATATTCTGCTGGTTGATGTTCACATAGTGTATATATATTGGGAAAATGATATTAAATTTGTCAACTTTGTCAAGCTTATTTTTATATGCTGGATGCATCTGTAAAGCCAGATAACAGTTTTTTTCACATTTAAACAACTAACATTTGAACTTAAATTGTATTCCAGAAAATAGCAGGTATCAAAGAGAGACAGATAATTATTGGATGGCAGTGAAATGGATGTTTGTTTGCATTTTCTTTCTTTTCTTGTCAGAACAACTGTGTGGAGCTTTGAGGTTCTCAAAATGCTTTGACACAATGTTTTTTGATTGATAAATAGTCACGGAAGCCTGTGAAGAAAATGAAAGATGTCTCATCAATCTGCTTTTCATCATGGCAATGACATTTTATATTTTTTACAGTATTTTTCTCTTTCCTTTGTTTTTTTTCTCCCTGCCTCTCTCCTTCCCCTCTTTCAATTAATACATCCATGCCTGAAAAATATATAGAAATTATACATAGTTTAAGAAAGGAAAGTTGTTGGTGTATATAGGTACCTCAATATTATCATAACGTTGTATTTGTGCATTTCTATTGTTTGGTTTTTTTTCATCTTTCTCTCACTATGTATATTGGTATCTTACAATGTATTGATTCAAATGATAATTCTTTTTCGTAAGTCTGACTCATAAATGAAGTACTATATAGCCTCGAAGGATTTAATACCAATTAATTAATTTTACACAGAAGACACTATAAGTAGTAGACAATCAGAAAAGATCCTTTTAAAAGCATATATTGTAAGGTTTTTCTCTATGTGTTTACCAATATGTTATGTAATGCAGTCTGCAAATGAATACCAATGATTCACTTCAAAGTTAAATATTTAGCTATTAGTTTTCAGCAGTTCAAACAGTAATAAACAAATCCAGCAGTCTGAACTTAGCAACGTTGAAAAACAAGCTTGAAGCTTTGGATCTTTTCCTTATGTTGGAAATAGAATGTGACACAACTTATGATATCTATAGTCTAAACAATATAGAAGCATAGCAACTAAATTGTTTCTTTTGACCTTTTTCCTGTAGGCAACATCTAAAGCTGAGCAGCATAAAAATTTTACTGAAAATTGTAAAAGTGGTGGGAAAAATTGCTGATTAATAGTTCTCTAAATTTTAAGATAAATTGCTTGTGTAATCAATATTTTTATCTTAACCACTGTATTTACTAAAATTGAAAAAAAAATATAAAATAATAATTGTCCTGGTTTGGGGTAAAACAGGACCAATTTTGTCCAGTAACTTTACTTTCTTAGCGAGGGCTCTTCTAACTGCTGAAATTAACAGCATGTTGTGCAGAAAACCGTTCACTCTCAGAGTGATAAGATCCATGCTTAGAGTTGATGCCAAGGAACGGTGTGCAGAGAGGCTCTTGCTTATACTTACTGCTATAACAACCAAGGGCAGCCAACTTTGTTACTTGCCCCATTGGAGGGTCGGAAACGGAAAAGCGTAGAGGGGTCACACCTGCGGGGAGGAGCGGACAGGACAGGTGACCCAAAACTGACCAACAGGGTATTCCATCCCGTCTGCCTCATGCTCAGTATAAAAGCTGAAGGATCAAAGGGTCAGCCTTCTTTTCTTTAATGGCCGGTGTCCGAGGAGGACTCTGTCTCTGCGTCTGCCTTTGACCCCGATCCTGAATCCAGATCCGGAATCCAGTTCCCGTCCGTCACTGAGTCCACTCTGGGACTTCCCCAGCGCCTGCTGGTGACGAGATTGTCATCCTGGGAGCTTGATACGGTTTTGTATATATTTCATTATTTTTCTTTTTATTATTTTATTATTAATATTTCATTAAAGTAGTTTAGTTCCTTCTAAACTCTGAAGTCTCTCTTTTTCTCTCTCTCTCTCTTGCCTCCCTTCGGGAGAGGAGCAAGAGAGAGTGAGCATCTGTCGTTCCACCGGATTGGGCCAATCTGGCCCAAACCACGACAATAATCCTCATAACAGAAAAACTTTAACAGTCTTTGAGTTAATAGAAAAAGCACCCCAACGGTTTCCTGTTACTAAAGTTCTCTGAGAAGAATAACCATTTGTAAATGCACAAACAGGCAGAAAGTTCACAAAACACTACTGCATGGAGACACATTTTCTAAAAATAGAAACAAAAAGAAGAATACTTACGAAAGCACAGATTTATTTATTATCACATAAGAACATTGCTCAGTTGCAGGACTAAAACTGTACATTTTCCTTTTGAAGAGTATGCTCCTCTCTTATTTAGGTTCTAGGTACCTTCAAGAATATATTTTTAAAACCATGATCTAAAACTGTGCCACAGTTTTGGGCATGTATTCGTTCATTTATACAAACCTTTACTGAATGTGTGCTGCTTAAGTTTTGCCTGTATCTTTACAGACACAACCATGTAACTTGAGTCAGATTCTCCATTGATTTTCCTCAGTGGCTGCAAGTCAATCTCTGAAAGGAGCAAAATGATTTTCACTTAGTGTACTGATGTAATTTATAGAGCAATCAAAATAAATTGTTAGAACTGAACAATTTTTTTGGCCTCAGATTTGAATGTGCTTTAATCGACTGAGGCATCTGTTAAAATACAGTCACTCCGTGTAATCAGTGAAGAGAAATACGTTTACTTGGACAGTTCTACTGTTCCTGAGTGAATTGAATCTCCCACTCAAAGTGTCAGTCTGCTGAAAATTATATTGTGAATACCACGGTTGTTTTAGAATACTCAGTACCACCAGTGGGAAAAAGAATCTAATGTGTTTGTTTTCATACGGTTTGCATTAAAATGTTGCTTTAGCTATTCTGAATAATGTAAATTTATTTCACATTAGAAGTCCAATAACAAGATATTTCAAAAAGCAGTCACTACTGACAGGTTTTACTAATTGCCATGACTCTTTGTTTTGTGCAGGGCATCAAATTTAACACAGATGTGCCTTGCAAATTCAAATGATCCAACAGAAGCCTAGCATTTCAAGCTTAGGAAAGGAATGGTGGAAGCTTTTCTGTTCTAAGAAACCAAATTCATCTGCAATGTGTGGTGATTAGATTTACAAACAGTTCCAGTTTTTCCCAGCTTAGAAAGCACTTTATAAGGTCGCCTGACAGGTCTCAGAAGAACCTGTGCCAAGAAAAGACAGCAGGAGGATTAGTTCAGCTCGAGGGGAAAGGTTATCAGCTATGTAAGGAATACCTAATGCTTCCATCTGCAGCTGTCAGTGCTAAAATATTTCCTCTCTTGAAACAAAACATTTCTGTGGGAGAACGTGTGCATATACCTTGCTTCAGGCAGTCACTGACTTCAGGAGCAGTTTTGTTCTTTTGAGGACTGTAGGTTAACACTTCAAATGAAAATAAGAAACAGAAGGCCAGGTAGATCCACCCCAAACTGTGAAGGTACCTTTGTCCTTGTCATGTGAGTTGTCCACAAGCAGGAGCAGGAGTAGGAGGGAGTGTTACTGGTGAAGTTCAGTGGGAGCACAGGCCACAGAGGAGGCTGTTTAAAGAAAATTCTCAGACCTTTACAGCGGACCAAGGATTGCCACATGTAAGAAAGGGTCACAGGAGGCACACAGCTCATTATGAACTATAGGCTCATGGAAAATGGAGGATTAGATGATGGGTACTGTGGGAATTCTTCTTTTTGTTCTTTTTGTTTGTTTGTTTGTTTGGTCTGATCCACAGAGTTAGTAGTAACGGGGCTGGAGCATCTGTCATACGAGGAAAGGCTGAGAGAGCTGGAACTATTCAGCTTGGAGAAGAGAAATCTCAGAGAGATCTTTTCAATGGGGAGGGAGATGTAAGCAAGGCAGAATTAAACTCTTCTCAGTGGTGCCCAGTGAGGACAAGAGGCAATAGGTATCCTCTGAAATACATGAAATTCAACCTAAACATCGAAAAAAGTATTTGGTTATTGTCAGGGCATCAGACACTGAAACAGGTTGTTCAAGGAGGTAGCAAAGTATCTATGCCTAGACTATATTTCAAAATCTGACTGGACGTGGCCCTGGGCAATCTGGTCTAGCTGATATGTATTAAAAAATTCATATAGAATCATGGCTATTAATCAATCACATATTAATAGTGAATAGGCCTTTTCAGAAGAAGAAAAACAAAACTTTGCTTCAATATTGGGGCTATGGAGTAAAATTTGTGTTAGCTTAAATTGGAATAGACCTTGTTCATTAAAGATGTAGGGAGTATACGGAAAATTGTACTGCCTGTGCCTCCAAATGGAACAATAATTGCGGCCATAGAGCACAGTTCTGTTGGTAAAATAACATTTGCAAGGAAGTTAGAAGATGAGATTGAAAACAGCGAATTCTGTTAAACTAGCACTAAGATAAAGTTGTAACCTGGCATCTAACACAGTAATAAACCCAAATGAACTGGAAATTAATTCTGTACAATTAATCTTTTGCTTACTCTTAATCCTTCTTAAAAGTACTTCAAGAATCACTTCAATTAAACAAATTTTACATTTGATTTCCTGGGCTCTTTTGAAAAATATAGAACACACTATGTGTTCTTTGAAGTCTTCAATTTGTTTTAAAAAAATCATTCCACATAACAGGAAAAAAATATTTTATAAAAACAAATCTGTCACCCAGATGCATATATAATTCTTTTAACATTTTACAATCATTTTATCAGACTATTCATTAATTTATTTATTTTTAATATTTATGAAAAAAGTCAAAGCTCTTGTGTAATTTAGAGCTCATAGGCCAAAGTAATAGAGGTGTATAAGAGAAGAAATTAGCAGGAAGAAGTAGCTAGCCAGTGATATATAATGATATATAGTGATATAATGATAGTGCTGTAAATATTAAACAAGGCAGTTGCAAATGTATGTTGACGTTATGTTAACTGCATATTTCAATGTGAACTTCTTTTTCTGCTGTTTGCACTTAGTCAGCTATGATTTTGTCCGTTGAACTGTCAGTTGAATCTGCTGGAAGGACACATAAACAGTATGTTGATGTGATTCATACATGAAATACAACTGTGAGATTCTGGAATTACATTTAGAAATGAGAAAAAATGAAAAAGAAGGTTGCAAAAGGAGAATAATAGACAGAATATGGTCAAACAATGTTAAACTAGGAAAAACAAATGATAATGCCAAATAAAAGATGGCACCAACAATAGACACAATTCAGGAAAACATAAGAACCCACTTAGGCATGAACCTTACAAAATTTAGGTATGTACTTAACTGTGCTTGTGTAATAGGATTACTCTCATTCTTAACTGAAAGCACATGAACAAGTACTTTGCTTGATTTTAGTGATTCCAGAGGAGGCAGAGTTGTATAAATACCAATTTAGGCAGCAGCTCACAAGTTACGTAGCCAGACGAGTTACACAAATATAGCCAGACTAATTGAGCTGCATAGACAAAAGACAAGCAAGTTGTCAGTAGTAAGCCTGCTCTTCCTTCCCGTCTAACCTTCAGGCAGAGCCCACTTGCAAAGATGTGTTTACTTATAGATGTCCCATTACAAAATATATTGATAACTGGAAGAAATTCAGAAAACAGACCTTAATGACTAGAAACCTGGCAAGCTGCTCTATAAATGAATAATGAAAAAAACCCTTACCTTAAGATCTAATCATTTTAATGAAGTGAACTGAGATCTTTCCGTGTTTCCAGCATTTCATAGATCAAGCCTTATGCATGTATCTTGTAGGATATAACGGGCTTTAAATACCAGAAAAAATGCAAGTTTTGAGTGAGGAGAAATAATTTTTAAAAGAAGTGCAAAAAATGAAAGTACATAAACAACTGTAAGAATTTAAAATTTTACAGAATACATAAGAGCTTTCAACTGTGGAATAACACTACTATGGAAAAAATTAAAACAGTTACCTTGCTATCAGTAATGCCCTTATTTACAATGTGGTCACTTAGAACTTTAATATTATCTGTTCATTATTTTTAACCAATAATCATTGTGTCCTTTCATTGACTGTAAATCAATAAGTGAAAGAAAAACAAAAAACAACAAAAAACCGAAAAGTCAGGTTTGCCTGTGGTTATTCTTTCCTTTTTTGGTAGGTTTCATATTTTTTATCTGAGAGGAGCAGCCTTCTGTTTCTATGCCAGCACAAGTTCTTCAATATGCTCGTATTGCTTTTGTGCAAGAGCAATCTTAACAATTGTAGATGTATGTGAGTGCCTTTTGATTTGGGAGAATCTGATATTCAAAGACAACGTAAAATTTCTAAATTCTCCTACTAATGAACTGGGAAAGATAGAGGGCAGACTTCAGATGTTTTAATGTGTTTGATAGACCTTGCCACTGCAGTATATACTTGTCACTCAAGAGATCATCTTAAAATTGGGATTTTTCAGGAAATTCCAATTCTTGTGGAATTTGAGATAGAACTTAGAGGACTTTATCATATATATATATATATAACATAATTGACATACGCTAGGAAGTACACTGAGTTTCAGTGAGTTTCAGTATTTGTTCACATTCTTGTTCAAAGAATCTCTGAACTTGAACATCCCTCATTCCAAAGTGAAGCAGTTGCCTGTCCTGTTTGCCAAAGATAAACAGGAAAGACAATCTGATGAATCCAGACATTATTTCTGTCTAAGGACAGTTTTCCTAAACACAGTTTTCCTAAACAATACACGGCTCCAATGAACTGTAACCATGCGACATCACAGGAGTTCATTAAGGTATTTGACACAGTAAGGTTAGGCAGGTTTTGCCATTATGATCTGGTTTGTACTGTAAAGTTAAGCTTCTTAGAAGATGTTCTCTGGCTCAGAAGCCAACTGGCCTTTAATGACAATTTTTCTATGGTTAAACTCCTTCCTCCAAATATTTTTCAACTGAATATTAGGTAGAATGAGCCAAAACTATGATAAGAAAAGTGATAACTAACAATGTAGACAACTGTAAACCGATACTTGAGACCATGTGAGGTAGTATTTTTTACTTTCAATATGGAAGTCACATCTGTCTATATCCATGGCAGTAAATTAATTATGAAGAGAGTGTCGTCTCAGTAGCTGGCTCCTAATCACCTCATTGCTTGTTAGCTCACTACCTGACTCTGATTTTAACCACTTCAGAAAGTTGTCTCCAGGAAAATTCATAATGATCGACCTAGCCATGGAAAGAGTGATTTTGAGCCTGATATCTGGGTTCAGACTCAGGTTAAATCCCTGGCCTCTGTTACCTAGAATATATATGTATAATCTAAGCACATAAAATGTATGAGTAAATTAGGTTCCTAAGTTAGGCAAATTAGATCTCATTTGCATCTGTTCTCTCATTCCGCAAACATTCCAAAGGATGAAGTATGTATTTATCATTTCCTACTATTCAATCCTCTAAATAGCCAAACCATGGTTTTCCCTCAATAGACGGATTCTTGTCAGAAGAATCTAATCAAATACCCCCAGTTCTGATTAAGTCCCCAACTAAAACTGTTTGGTGCTCAAATCCTTCATGAAGATGGCTCTTTTAAGATATTCTGTTAGGAAGAAGAGTTGAAGAAATGTGGATGCAAGTGATGGACTGTTTATGCATTGAATAAAATTTCACCAACCAATACTTTTGCCTGTTACAATAGTCCTGAAGGCCTTATGGGTTGGGTTTGCGTGGTGAGGTTTTGGTAGTGAGGTGGAGCGGCTGCAGGGTGGCTTCTGAGAGAAGAGGCTGGGATTGCCCTGTGCCAGATAAAGCTGGATCCAACGGACCCACCGTAGGGCACAGCTGAGCCCATAAGCCAAACTGGTAGCATCTCAGGGAAAACATATTTAAGAAAGGGCAAATCGCTGTGTAGCAGCAAAGAGTGATGAAAAGTGTGAGAAACAACTCTGCAAACACCAGGATCAGAGAAGAAAGAGTAGACTGCGATCTATAAAAGCACCCATACTGGACCACTGTAAAACGTGAGGAGGAAGGAGCAGCAGAGACAAACTATTACGGACTGACCACAACTCCTATTCCCCAACACCCTGCATCACTTGAGGTGAGGAGGAGGCAGAAGAGTCAGGACCGAAGGAGTGAAGTTGGGCCTGTGATGAAGTGGAGGAAGATCTTTTAGTACTTGTCTTTGTTTCTCGCCATCACACTCTATTTTTAGTTGGCAATGGATTAACTTAATTCTCCCTGAGTCAAGTCTGTTCTACCCAGGACAGTAATTGGTAAGTGTTCTCCCTGTTTTTATCTCGAACCATAAGCTTTTTTTCATCTTATTTTCTCCCCTGCTCCTGTTGCCAAACAGGAGTGGGAGAGTGGCTGGGTGGGGATCTGGCAGCTAGCCAAGGTCATTTCACCACACTTTTTTTCTCCCAAACTAACTAATCTTTCTAACTTGTGGATGTAAAAAAAATTTTTATCTTTTGTCTAGAGATAGACTAGTAGCCTTCCCAGAATTCCTGTAGTTTTGCATTGTTTTTGTAAAAAAAATGAAAAGGCATCATGAACTCTACCTGGACACCAAAAAGGTCTCTGGTAACAAAAATGTCTGCTATGCAGACAACAGGATCAGAAAATTACTGTGATGTCTTCCATGATTTTTCTGCCCCATATCTTTGTAAAGATTTAGAGCTGTTCTTTAGAATTTTACACAAAACTTTTGCAGTGACATCTAAAACCTTTCATTAGACATCAAATTTACTAAAGTTAAAAAGAAAACCCTACCATTTATCTGAAACTTCAACATCTTTTTTGCTGCATAAGCCTAGATCTGTTTCAAACTTAACCAAGATTTTTTCTAGTACAAAAAGAAAATAATTTGACCTTGTACTTTCCATCATTCATTGACTGGTTTTGGTTTAGTTTCTTTTAAATAACATTTTCAAAGCACTCTAATTCTGTATGAATATGAATTTATTGACAGCCATCCCATTTTAGTACAGTAAACAGAAAGGAGAAAAAGTCCTATTCTGTATTTAAAGACCTCATGCCTCACATTCAGCCCATTTAGTATACTTTTCTTCTCAAAAAACCTGTTAATTACACTTTTTGTGTTTCTTAGGAGTATAAGAACATATAATTTCTGGTTTTGCGTGGCAATATTGCTGTCTATAATCTGAAACTGAGGTCATTATCATTATGCAACCATATGGTTAAACTTTCTTTGAGATATCTGTGTGTCCTGATCTCTCACTACTGAGCTGACAGACAAAATAAAATGTTATAAAAGTTCAGCTGCTCAGTGATGATAGCAGTACTGAATGATGGGAGCTGAAAAGAAGTAAGAACAGTTATAAGCAAAGACAACAAAGTCTGGTTTCCAGAGCTGCTGGAGATAAGTTTTCTGGATGATGGTGCTGTTTCACTATTATGTCTAAGGACTTCATCATATAACTCTGAATTTTTTTTAAAAGAATATACTCAGGATCTCAAGGAGTGTCTCTCTGTATCAGAAATTCCTGTTTAAGAGTAAGGGAAGAATAACAGTGAGGGCTAGAACAAAAAAAAAAAAAACTATTTACCTGTTCACCAGATAAATAATTGCCATAGAGTATGAACAATTCTAAGTGCCCTAACAACTGTTACTTGACAAATTATTCCATGACACTGCAGTGGGAAACTCATTCCTTCACCCCTGCAGGGAGAGCCACGGCCCCAGATAGTCTGCATGTGTGTGTGTGTATGTGTATTGCACAGCAGAGATGGGTCTCAACATGGACTCACCTGGGAATATCTACAGAGATCTCAAACACCCTACGGCTCATTCCAGTACTAGAAAAAAAGCAACCACCAGATCACTCCTTTGCTTTAGTCACCCTGGGTGGTGGAGTTTGAACGCAGTGATTCCATTCATTATGAGGTCAGTTCAGAGGACAAGAAGAGATAGGAACAGTGCTTAATAACTTATATTTAAAAGCACAAGAAATTCATTGTGTGGTGTTTTTTTTTTTTTTTTTTTTTTTTTTTTAAGCAACCGTTCTGACATAAAAAACCCTTCATATCTAGTTATAGAGTCATGTCCCAAGGTATGGGCATAGGTATGACAGTATCCCCTTCCTAAAGCCATGAGCTTTTTTTTTCAGATTAACAGTGGTGAACAATTGTGATAGGAATTATTAAGATGATAAAAATAGCTGATAGCTCTGTCCTATGCAATTTTTTTTTTTTCCTTTTCTTCTTAAAACATACACACAGAAAGAACTCTTTGGATGCACACGTACTATTATAGTTCAGATCAACAGTGTGTTTTTAAACTCCTGTTTGTCCCCATTTGTTATATTTTGACTCACATCGTGGAATAATGACTGAACACACAAAGATTTTGGTTTGCTTTGTTTTTTTTATTTTATTCTTTTTTAGGTGAAAATAAACTGAAAGATATATTCCTGAAGCACACTTAACACTCTCCAGCCACAAATTTATGTTCAGTTCACAGCACCAAACCAGAGGTTGTCTGAGGAAACTCCCTCAAACATTGCATGTATGTTGGGTCTTCTGCATAAGCTGTCTTGTTCTACAGATTTGTTATTATTTCTCCTTGCTTTTTGCTAGCGTGGATAAAATCTTTCCTTCCTTCTCCATATTATTATTTTCTAAGTTACCTTGCTAATGTTCTTATCCCTCTTCTTGTGGTGTGGGATACGTTTGCTTGAATATTTGCAAAGATGGGAAAGCAGGACAAGGCAGAAAGCTGAAGCAAAAGAAAGCAAAAAACCCTGTTGACAGATATCTAGGAGTTACTGGTTAGTTCCCAGTTTCTTTAACCTAGAATTCAGCCTTTTTTTTTTTTTTTTT
>VYXH01005068.1:48258-86114 GCA_013397275.1 Burhinus bistriatus | reverse complement strand
TTTTTTTTTTTTTTGACTCTTCCTCCTCCTCCCACTTCCTCTAATAATGACTGCATTGAAGAATACTCTGCTAGGGGAAGAATCATAGAAACTTAGACTGGTTTCTGTTGGAAGGGACCATTAAAGGTCATCTAGTCCAACCCCCCTGCAATGAGCAGGGACATCTTCAACTAGATCAGGTTGTTCAGAGCCCTGTCCAGCCTGACCTTGAATGTTTGCAGGGATGAGGCATCTATCACCCCTCTGGGCAACTTATTCCAGTGATTGAACACCCTCATCATAAAAAATGTCTTCCTTCTACCTAGTCTCAATCTACCCTCTTTTGGTTTAAAACCATTACCCCTTGTCCTATTGCAACAGGTCCTACTAAAAAATCTGTCCCCATCTTTCTTATAAACCTTCTTTAAGTATTGAAAGGCCACAATAAGGTCTCCCCGGAGCCTTCTCTTCTCCAGGTTGAACAACCCTGACTCTCTCAGCCTGTCCTCATAGGAGAGGTGTTCCATCCCTATGATCAGGCTCCAACAGGTCCATGTCTTTTTTGTACTGGGAATTCCAAGCATTTAGATTACTTAATAAGTTTATACAGTCTTAGGGTTAAAACCCCAACAAAAGTACTGGGGATTATGATCTTTGTGTCAGAGTGAAAAGGACATATCTAGCATAATTTTTAGACAGATAAAATTTAGTGTTGAGTGGAGTAAAATTCTAACCAATGTCTTTTGTACAGTGGGAGTGAATTAAAGCAGACTGAAATGCATCTGAAGATAAGTGGCAGATTTCAGCAAAGAGTGTCTGTTCAAAGGTGGTCTGTCTATTTATTAGAGTAAAATACTGTACTAGTCAAGGAAGAGAGAATCTAATATGCAGCTCCCTGGCCATTGTTCTTTGACTGTCAGGTAGCGTTTTATCTTAACCTTTAGAAAATAAAATTTCATCTCATTTTACAAAGAGCAACCTTTTACTGTCTAATCATCCCTCAGTTCTTCAGGTATTTTTTATCACTTAAAGGGGGGGGTCTCAATGTTCTATAATCTTAAATGAATCTTTATTGTTGCAACTTGTTTTTTCTCTCCCATATTTCAAGACAGCCATTTTGTAATCAGTTATTACAGATTGCACCAGCCTCCTATTTAGCTGTTAAAGACCAGAAACTCTACAATAAGAGAAGAACATATCCCCTTGAACTCTAAAATTATACTGATCTTCACCAGCTAAGGAACAGATATGTCTCCTTCATTTATGTGATGTTTTACTTACTGCACTGAGAAGGGCAGTAGCACATTCTTTCAGCACTCTCTGACTTTGAATAATATTTAGAACTCAACAACATAAAAAATCACAGATAGCAATGTTCTTTTTTAATAGACTTCAAGATGCAGAAGCATACAGAACAATTTCAGCTGAAACTATTTAGTTGAATTTGACCAACCATCAAACTACAAACTGTATGAGCTGGAAACACAACACAATGGGTAATTCATACCCATTCTAATTTTGCCAATAGTTAAGTCTGGACTAGCAGTGTTTTTCTTAATTGTCAGGTGCTAAAATGCAACTAGACTTTGACTAGATTTTTGTTTCAAAAGCACTCACAATGACAGCTGGGTAACCTGAAATACAAAGTTCCTTTTAAACTACAAATATTTCATATACTATTTAGGGTTTTGTCCTGTTTTTTTTCTTTTTCTTTTCTTTCATATGGGTTGGAGATAACCGGATGCATTTTAGAAGCGGTGAGTATGTAAGACATAAAGTCTCACTGTCATAATTTTTTGGAAGAGAATATTAAAGTGAGAATTATACACCAAAGAGATTTAAAATTGTTAAGTTAGAGGATAGATTTTTAATATGCCCAGTCTGAAGTTATTCTGTGTGGGAAAAAATACAAAAAAGAAATGCAGAGAAATCCTAGCAGTGTGTAATCTCTGACCAAGAGATGAATGAACTACAAAATTGAACAAGCCTACTGAGACACCTTCGAGAAAAAGCTGTTTGAAAGCAATTTTGTTTGTCCCAGGTTTCTGACAAAATAAAAATTGCACGTTCACATAAAAATGAAGGATATGTTTTGGAACAATAGTCTTCACTGTTCAGTCTTTTTACATCCATTTCAGTAAAGTGCTTAGTAAAAGAAGAATGGTTGGGGAGGAAGAGGTGGAAGCATAAGTAAATAAATGCTTGCCACAAGGACAAGAACCTGGTAAATTAGGAAGGAATAGAATAGAATAGAATAGAATAGAATAGAAAAGAATAGAATAGAATAGGACAGAACCGAACAGAACAGAACTATTTCAGTTGGAAGGAACCAACAATGATAATCTAGTCCAACTGCCTGACCAATTCAGGGCTGACCAAGTTATACTATGTTATTAAGGGCACTCTCCAAATGTCTCTTAGAGAATGACACAGGATAAAAGCCATAAAAGTTGGCAGAAATATGAAAGAAAAAGGAAGACAGAGGAGGAAGCATGGAACACATTAAAAACAAGAACAGTTACTACTGTATCGTAGAATGATAGAATCATAGAAAGGTTTGGGCTGGAAAGAACCTTAAAGGTCATCTAGTCCAACCCCTCCACCATGGACAGAGACACCTTTCACTAGATCGTGTTGCTCAAAGGCCATCCAACCTGGCCTTGAACACTTCCAGTGATAGGACATCCACAGTTTCTCTGGGCAATGGGTTCCAGGGTCTCACCATCCTTACCATAAAACCCTTCTTCCTTATATGTAGTCTGAATCTACACTCTTTCAGTTTAAAGTGCTTGCCCCTGGTCCTGTCACTGCAGGCCTTATCAAAAAGTCTCTCTCCATCTTTCTTACAAGCCCCTCATCGAAAGGATGCAGTCAGGTGTCCCTGGAGCTTTCTCTTCTCCAAGTTAAACACTACTAATGCTCTCAGCCTTTCTTCAGAGGAAATGTGTTCCAACCTTCCACCATTTTCTTGGCCCTCCTCTGGACCCTCTCTAACAGGTGCATGTCTTTCTTGCACTGAGACCCCAGAACGAGATGCAGTACTCCAGGTGGGATGTCACAAGAGTGGAGTAGACAGGCAGAATCACCTCCCTTGACCTGCGTGGCCACACTTCTTTTGACGCAGCCCAGGATGTGGTTGGCTTTCTGGGCTACAAGCACACTTTGCTGACTCATGTCTAATTTTTCATCCACCAGTATCCCCAAGTCCTTCTCCTCAGGTCTGCTCTCAATCCACTCATCCCCCAGACCTCAAGCCTGTCGAGGTCCTTCTGGATGGCATCCTTTCCCTCTAGCATATTAACTGTACCACTTATCTTGGTGTTATCTGCAAACTTGCTAAGGAGTCACCCAATCCCTCTGCCTATGTAATTACAAAGGTATTGAACAGTACTAGGCACAATACGGACCTCTGAAAGGCACTACGTGCTACTGGCCTCCATGTGGATGTTGAGACATTGTCCTTATCCATGTAACAGTCCATCCACCAAATCCATATCTCTCCAATTAAGAGACAAAGTTGTTGTGTGGGACTGTGTCAAAGGCCTTACAGAAGCCCAGGTAGGCAACATTCATAACTCTTCCCTTGTTCACTGATGCAGTTATTCTATCTTAAGAAGGCCACTGGATTAATCAGGCACTATTTGCCCTTGGTGAAACCATGTTGGCAGTCTCTAATATCCTCCTTGTCTTTCATATGTTTTGATGTGTCTTCAGGAGTATCTGCTCCATAATCTTACTGGGCACAGAGATGAGACTGACTAGTTGGTAGTGCCCAGGGTCGTCCTTTTTACCCTTTTTAAAAATGGGTGTGATGTTTCCATTTTTCCAGTCCCTGAGGACTTTCCCTGACTGCCATGACTTTTCAAATCTGATGGAAAGTGTCTTAGCAACTACATCTGCCAGTTCCCTCAGGTCCCTGCGATGCATCTTATTGGGTTCCATGAACTTATGCACGTTTAAGTTTCTCAGATGATCTCAAACTTGATCTTCTCTTACAGTGAGTGGGACTGCTTTTCCCTAATCCCTGCCTTGAGATTCAGGGATTAGAGAGGTACAGGAAGAGCAATTGCCACTGAAAACTGAGGCAAAAAAAGTTGTTGAGGACCTCAGCTTTCTCCATGTTTGTTGTCACCAGATCTCTTGTCTCATTTATTTGGGGAGCACAATTTCTTTTGTCTTTTTTTTCTGACTAACTTGCCTGTAGAAACCCTTTTAATTTTTCTTCATGTTCTCCAAAAGTCTCCTGGGCTGCTTACAGCCTGCATTTAGATTTTTTTTTTTTTTTTTTTACGGTTCTAAAGAGTTAAGCATTTTCTTTAACACTTTAATATAAATGTTTTAAACTATAAAATTAATCTATGTACTTCATTTTATCACTATTTTTGGTGTATTGTTAGTTAATCTAAATGAAAGAACACTGTGAATACTGAAAGCACTATACAGTTAAAATTAACCAGTATGCTGTATAAAAAGCACAGTTGGGGAAGGAAAGATTATCATTGCTGTAAGTACTGATAGTGACATTTAATGTTTCTAATTACAGGGGCTAATGCTAGACTTTCAACAATAAAAAGCAAACCACTGCTGTATCAGACAAGTCATGAATATCATCATTCCTTTACAGCTTACCTGCAGGCAACAGTTTTCTTTATTGTAATGGTTAAGACATAACAGAGATTAGATAAAGGTCAAGAGCACTCAGAATTTAATTATCTGGTTTGAATGTCGTTGGTTTTAAAAGGATCAATGACCTTATTCCTTGTAGTATGTTATATATCACGCTGCTTGGATAAACCCATCTGATTTTATGCACTCAATTTAAGTGTTTGAGACAGGATACAAGGAGCACTATATGCTCCTTTTATCAAAGGAGTTTTCTTGAGGGGATTATTCAACCCCCTTAAAATCTGATTTTTTTCTCTGATGGTATGTGTCTACTCACCATAAAGGGCTGCAGATGCTACCCCAGCATTAAGTGGAAGAGAGCTGTGAGGTCATTAGATTTTATCTATATCAGATGGCACAGGATGACAAGACACACCAGCCAGTGTCCACAAATAGAAGGAAAAGTGGGGACAAACGCCTCTTAGTGAATTCTCTGCCTGGAGATAGCCATGGACAAACTGCTTCCTAATTTAAAAAAGTCATTTAAATGCAAAAAATAAATGAAGTCAGGTCCAGGATTTTACAAACACAGTTCAATCTGACTTGAATTCACAAGCATTAAAGTGCCTTACCAATAAACACAGTTCTACAGTGCAGAAGTAGAATTAGGTAGGTTGATTGCTTTGCTTAGCTCACCAGTTTGTACTGATTTTATGGGTAAATGTAATTCTAAATTTCCTGTACTTGTACTGTATTTGTTCAAGAAAAATAAAATATCCTTATAATTTTATTTTATTTTTTGCAACCATGAGAGCTGATACATGCTTTCAGTGTTAATTTCAATATAATAAATTTTTATGCTTGGATTATATAGAAATGTGTATCAATACATGCACAATCTTTAATATGTCTTTCCCCCTATATTACAATTTTTTCAGCTTCTGAAGAAATACTGCAGCGGACACTGACTTTTAGTGAGGTAAATTAAGATAAAAGGAATTGTTATCTAAATCTGGATGATATGAGGGCTGTATAAGAGAAACCTGTTGTAAAAGTGAGTATAGTAACGTCTAAATAGGATTAAAAAAGTTTCAGTTACAGTATTAAGAGATGGATGAATAATGCACAACTATGTAAGTGAATTATAACGACCTAATTTGTATATTGAATGTTCAATACAAAAATAAAACGTATTATGTCAAAGTCCTTCTTTCTATCCTTGTCAATAAATAAAAAAAAATTATAAAAATAATGACTAAGTGTCCAGAAATCAACTACATAATACTGAGAGGTAATCTCTGTTACATTTGTTATCTTACGAAGAGACGTTTTGTATTCTATTTGAAATAAAAATCTTCAGGACTACCTGTGACACGCAAGAAAATGTATCTAGAAGAGAGTCATCTGAAGTCATGAGAAGACCCGCAGTTTTTTAGGCTACATGACTAAAGGCTAATCACACTAAACACAAAGATCTCTGAAAATCAGAGAAATTATGTTGGGTGGAGGAACCCCAGCAAAGTCTTCAGGGCAAACAGAGCATCTTGACTTGGCTGGCCTTAAACCATCCATGCTTGTAATTTGTGAGGGCTCCTAAAGTGCAAAAATGTGGTGAGATGAATTCAGATCCAGGATTTCAAAACCAATCTGACCTGGGTTCACAAGCATTGAAATGCCTTGGCAATAAATGCGCTTTTATGGTCCTGCACAGAAAGATGGTCAGGCCCTAGTAGGTGACATCCCACTTCTTTGGGGTGTCAGGGAAAAGCACTCAGGCACTGTGTAAATCTTATGAGATGTTTTAAGGGGATTGTCGAAATGTGGGAATATGCAAGGTTTATTCTGGAGTGTTTAGGGGAAGGGAGGGATTGAGGCGGGTCAGGGAGGAATGAATGGGGGAAAATAAAGGGAGAAGGGTATAAAAGTAGCCAGCTAGATATAAATGGTTTGCTGTTCCGTAAGCTTCTCTCAACGAGCCCTGTGCTTGACCACCACGGTCTGTGCTACATTCTTATTAAATATTGTTTCTAACTGTCTTCTCTGTGGGTGCACTCTCTGTTCTGAGCAGTGAACATAAGCAAACTTCAAGCCAGACTAGTCAGCAAACGGGGTTAGAGGTCTGAGTACCAGCAACTGGAGAGAGACTGTGAACCTGAGGGGCTTGTAGGTCCAGAAACCAGCAACTGGAGGGGGGTAAAGCCTGGAGGCAATACCTGGACCTTCTTTTGTTCACTCTGTGTGTGTGTGTGTGTGTGTGCATGCATGCGTGCATCTAGCAGAAATATTCAGTCTCTGACTGGCTCACTGGCTGCAGGGAACCATAGCAGCCTCACATCTACTGGGCTGGGAAAGGAGGAACATCCTCTGGTCCACGAAATTCAGCAGCCTCTAATGCATTTCTGGTGAGTATCTGTGAGTTATATATAATCTTTTTTCTTAAAGATAAAGACATTGCTTTGAAAACAGAAAATGTTTCCTCTTGGCACAAGTATACATTGGCTAATGCTTACCATATAGAAACATACTGTCCCTGTACGTAGAAACATTGCCACTAGAAAAAGAGACTGCTGGAGTAATGGAATACAACTGCTGTGTAAGTCCACTGCAAAAAATGTTTATTGACCAAATATGAGTCTTTCCATGTCTGATTATTCTCATTTACTTGCCTCTTGTCTTTTTATAATATTCTGCTAGACTACTTACCGTGCAGTTGTTTTCAGACACATGCCTTTTTTCTTTTACTCAGCATTTGTTTTGTATTGTCACCATAATAAAAACAGGGAGAAGAACCAAAAATGCATTTATCCTCAGCATATCAGAGACAACAAAACAAACCCCAAAATTTAAAGGCTACAGGATGAAAATCCAGTATCCAGTAACTTCAGCTTCAGAGATTTTAGTGAATTACAAAATGATATATCAATAAGAACATAACTGATTCTGAAAGCTGTTTTCCTGTTCCATTTGAAAACCCTATCAAAACCCCTAGGAATTGACACCTCCTACTTATATTCACTATTGTAATGACAGCTTTTATTCATTTAAATTAATTTAAGCTGACTATATAATGAATGCCAACAGTTAATGTACATAAAAAGTATTTGTACTGTTTTATTGTTAGCATAGTTCCTAACATCATTTTGTCCTGAACAAACTGGAGTTCTTCCAAACAATTCCCAGATATGGCTCAGGAGATACCGTGAGCCAAAGACCATTCCAGTAATTTACACTTGTCACACTGCTTCAGACGGGTGCAATCCCATGCCAATTGGTACCAGTGCCAGAGAACAGCCCTAAGTATGTTCTTTTGACTAGTATAAAAACAGCCTTTAGTGTTATCACATTCCTCCACGCTGTCTCCTTCAGGTCAGTGCAGCACACCAGTCTTTGTTTCCAAACACACAAGCTGCCTCATTCGCAGATGTTCTTCTCCTGCAGGTGCACATAGTGGGAAAGAGTGCTGTATCCATATCCTGGACCTTATCAGTAGCTGGGACTGTTGCACTGAGAATTGACTGTGGTGGGCAGGGTGATTTGTGTGGAGAGGAGGACGTCTTAACAGACACAAGAGTGTCATATAACACTGGAATACAAGTTTTTACTAAGTTCTTCTTGGTGTCCCTGCTGATGTCTTAATAAATGATTGGACTTATTGTTACTAAATTTCAAGCTACCCTTAATAACCTTGTTCCAGTGGCTAGATTCATGTAAAAATGATTATCAGATGGAAGTAGGAGGGAAGAAGAGAAAAGTGACTAAAATAGGACAAAATAGTCTAGGAAAAAATCAAATCTAGAGATTTCGTGGAAAGGTATATCAAGATGAATTGTAAAATAAAAAATATATACAGCAAAATGAAATGTTTGCCACAATGAAATGAATAGACATTTTATAATAGACTTCAGTAATTGCATGCTTCTACTCGAACCATGTTATTCCAGGGTATAGGAAAATGGACTTTGTTGTGTGTTCTTATGCTAATATGAGGAACAGATTTCCATTCTTGCATCTATGTTAATCTGTACGTATGCGTGTGTCACACAAACACATTCACTGTTTGAAATAAGATTCCATACAAAAATAACGGTATGAAGACCACAATAAGATATTCATAAATAAAAACTGGTTCTTCTAATGTTGCAAATCAGAATAGATGTTTTTCAAAGCTTGTGGCATATAATTCCAGGAAGATGACCCTCCCTTATTCTTCTATTAACATGTTTCATTTCTTTAATCAAGGTACATTAACCTACTGTAAACTCTAGCACCAAACTACTTTATACGGCATATTTTTCTCTCACCCTGCAATTATAATGGGGTTATAAAATTATGGCAGAACAGTTTGTGGCTTAGATATGTGGGAACAAGTACTTGCACAGAAACAACCAACTTCCAATATATTAGAACAGGGCAGCTAATCATAAATCACTGTACTTTTTTATGCATAATTTCAAACTGCCAGACTTGACTGAATACCATGACTACCTACCCCAGGAGATATTGAAAATAAAGGAAATAGCAATAAGATTACTAAGACTGATTTAGTGAAATAAATAAACAGAATAGGATAGGATAGAACAGGACAGGACAGACTAGAATATTTCAGTTGGAAGGGACCTACAATAATCATCTAGCCCAGCTGCCTTATCAATTCAGGGCTGACCAAAAATTATTAAAGGCATTGTACAAATGCCTCTAAAATGCGGACAGGCATGGGGCATCGACCACTACACTAAGAAGCCTTTTCCAGTGTTTAACCACCCATAAATGTTTCCTAATGTCAAGTCTAAACTCCCGCGATGCAGCTTTGAACCATTCCCACACATCCTATCACTGGATACCAGGTAATACCCAAAATAAATATATAGATAGACAGCTAGATAGACAGATAGATACATAAATTAGTATTTTCTTCTCCTACAACAATTATATTTGAATTCAAAGTATGAAAGATGAAAAAACCTTTCCAAAAGTTGGAATGGAAAAATACACTTCAGCAAGGCAAAAAAAGGATCTAGATATATCTCCTCTAAATTCCACATTGTGTTACTTTCTTGGCAGTAAGCTTTCAGAACAGTTTACCTTAGAGGTATTTGATGTCTTTTTATATTTATGTATTTATCTTTCTACCATGTCACAAAGAGAGGAGAATTTCAGAAAAGGAAATAAACACTACAGTTAGAACATTATTTAAGTCTCTCTAGGGGATTAAGAATTAGGTTACCATATACCTACAGAGCTTGTTATTTTAAGATTTCATGCATTTCATTTGCCTGACTTCTACATTTTCAATACATAACCCTGCTACAAAGTAGTTTTCTAAATATGACCTCACTATCTTCTTTTGTGAGATGTGCAAATTTTAAACTGTTTCAAGGACTTTTTATATTAAATTTACTAACTATGGAGAAGCTTGGAAAGGCATTAGATGCTAATGGCAACAAAAGTAGTGAAGCAGAAAGTGACTGTCACTCAAACGAAAGCAATACATGAAACTTGGTATCCTACAATATCTGAATAATTATTTATACAACCCCATAGGTGTATGAAACATGTCAGAGGCAAATAGAAATGACAGCAGCATTAGCAACACACAAAGTGGGTAACTAGACAGCAGAAGGCTATCATTTGTTTCTCCAGGCACTGACAAAGGCCCCTAATGACCCAATTCTACATCCCCATGCCTTGCTATCCGTTGAAATCAATGACAGCTTGGTAGGCAAAACTGCTAAAAAGCAATGAGAGTAATACTAGGAATGGGTTTTAGTTTTTTGCTTGGTTTTTTTGTTTGTTTGTTTGTTTAAATCTTCTCAAATACTCTTAAGACTGCTTTGAATAGTCATACTCCTCTTTGCAGCAGCGCTCTTTGTCGCTCTTTGTCTCCCTCTCTGGAGACGATGGCTTCAGTCCTCCAGAATGAGGAAGGTCCTATTCACAACAAAAGTTCCAATCGCTGAACTAGGGACTGAATTAGTTATACAGCGTGGATATAAGCATTTGGTAAATTTTGAAAATAAAACAATTCTGATGACATTTAGTGATCCTCCTAGTACACTGGATTGGTTCTTCTGTCTGCCTTTCTTGTTGGAGAGTTTAAGGAAGGAAGCTGAGAAAAGCCCTCGTTAGACTTTGAAAATATCTCCACTTTGTTCTTTGATTTTGGCTTAAACAACTTGGAGCTTAGATTCATTAGAAAACAAGTAACCCAAAGTTACCTGTGTCTAGTCAAACACGAAAGAGTCAAAAGCACTGCTATGAGCACCTTTGTGTTCTTCTTTCTATTTTGGAACTAACAACTAACAACTTATTAAATTTCTTAATTGGAGTTGGCTCCAGTTAAAACAGATTGCAGTAGTGGGAAGACACATATCTATTTATATTTATGCTTGTGTTTCTGTGTATAAATGTGTATTTATATACATATATATTGTAACTAATTTCTGATTTAACTCTGTTTATGTTGAGATGCATCAGTTCTGGATTCTTTTATTCATTAAAAAAAACTAAAACAAAACAAAAACCCAAAGATTAGGCTTAAATCTTTAAAAGCTTGAGATCTTTTCTGTTTATGCAGATTGTAGAAATAACACCTGCAAGTTTTGGACTTTTGTCTGCAAACTGGAAAAACTTGCACAATAATTGTCTTGGTAGTTCCAAGCATGAGCACTGGCATGTGAAGACTGTTCTTTCAGAAAGGATGTTGTCTTTCTCAAATGCATACTGATTTACAAGACCACAGGAAGTCTTTTTTCTTACTTGAATTTGTGCAAAAAAGTCACATTTTTGCAACACTTATGGAACAGATGAGCAATATCTATTGGCCTTGCCAGTGGATGTACAAATTTTGTTGAAGTTATGTGAGTGAATTGAAAGAATAGTTTTCCTCTGCCATTTTACAAAAATATTTTATATTTTTCTCATACCAGAAGTTGCCATTCTATACAGTTATAAGCAGTATGAAAGAAGAAAGTTAAACTGATAGCCCTTAAGAAGGACAAAACTATATTCATGAATAATTCATAAACATTTTCTGGAATGAAATACTAGCATTTCCTATTTTGCTTAGGCAGTGATTAATATGAGCTTGTCTGAGTATGGGATTTGTCCTGAATTTCTTGTAAAATGCTGACACTATAAAAATATATGAAACATTTGATCAGATACGGAGCTCAGAAAAAGCTTAGCTTTGCTTTTAAAATGCTCAGCTTGCCCTAGTTACAGTCTTCTTTCTTTGTTTTTTATTTGTTAGTCTGCAACTTTTTACCTAAAATTGTGTTGATCAACTTTTTACCAAAGAAAGTTAATCTATTCTCACTCCAGTAATGAATGGGACACAGAAAAGTTGGAAGTTTGTGCTGGTTAGGACTTGTCTTTCTCTTAACCTTGAAGAAAGAATTTTAAGTAGTCATTTTCCTTCTAAGTAAAGATTTATAAAATAGTCTTTAACCAGGCTTCTTAAAGAAAATAGTTTCTTTTGAATAAATAAGTTAATGTTTCAGTTCTCCTTATACTTCTAGGTTTAGTATATCACAGTCTATTTCAGGTTTTGCTTATTTATAGACTAACAAATAAACATACACTCCACTGTTGAACAAAAGTTGTGAAGTTTTTTCATAACTAAATGCGGTTAGTAATTATAAAAAAAACTTCTGTGAGTAGTGAAATGCCATAAATGTAACAACACAGAATCCTTATGTCAAACTGTTTTTATCAAATCAATCACCAGCTCCAACTCAGTGCTGAGAAACGGGTAATTTTCCTGAAAACACATACTCTCATATATACATTTACATATTTATTTATGCTTTTATATTGATTGCTAGATATCAGTGGGAAATAAATCACTGTCAGATGTGTGAGAACCTAAATCAAGTTGCAATCAAATCTTATTTTTGAGAAAATGAAAATCAAAGACAAAATGAATGAAGTATGCAATCCTTTGGCAATGACGTCTTCTTGAAACAGTGTGTTGACTATAATTTTAAAACCTCCCTTTCTTTAAGAGTTGACCGCATAGTATAAATACTAGAAATATTATAATACCACGTAAATTATCTAAATCCCAAAGGAAATCTATAGCACACTAAAAATAGTATATTTTGATTCAGTATTTTGATTGATTTTCCAGTCAACAGAATATTATTAAACTCTATTTTTTATTTCCCTCGCCTTCCCTTCCCTTCCCTTCCCTTCCCTTCCCTTCCCTTCCCTTCCCTTCCCTCGTCTTCCCTCGTCTTCCCTCGTCTTCCCTTGTCTTCCTTTGCCCTGCCCTGCCCTGTCCTGCCTTGCCTTTACCCTCATACTTTGCCTGTAGATCTGGAGAGTAAAATTATTTTTTCTGGTATCACTTAATAATAAATTTCTAAATTTTTAAGTAGGTTAAGGGAACTAAAGTTTTAGAAACTTGATATTAATTATTGTTTATTAACCAGTATCTGACTTTGTCTATACCACTAAATAATAGAGGGACAGATTGTTAAGCCACATGATTTACATCCACAATACAGAGGGCTAGCTCCCCCAGGCACAAGGTAGCTGTCCACATTACCTAGTCCTTGGGCTTGTTTCTCATTTGGTGGGGGAATCAAGACTTAATTAGCATTTTTCATTTGAATGTTTTGGTTTTTTTGAAGATTTTTTTCTGAGTTAAAAGTATCTGAAATAACATGAGGGCTTTGTGATAGCTTTCAAAGTAGTGTTCTTCAGCTGCTTGAAATGGAGGGCATGTGTCATATGTTTTGAAGTGTCATATGAGTCTGTGTGAGGATGCTGCCATTTCAAAGTGCAATGATAAGGTGCAAGATAACAGGGCTGGTACAGAAAGGAAAGTCTGGTGTTTGTGTATATAACTTCTTCAGAGCAATCCTTTAAATGAACTTTTCCTAGAACTGTACCACATCATTACATTAGACAAAAGCAGTTGGCGTCACTCAAAAGATGTTCAAGGAACAGTGGAGAAAAGTTTCAGACAAATCTTAGGGTGAGATTTGGGTTAGGTGCGTACCTGCCTAGATGTGTAAGCTGTCATTAAAGGTAAGGAATATCAGATGCTCTGTGAAGTTGCCAAATAACAGATGTCTTACACAATCTGAGAAGTCCTCGAGAATCTGACATGCCTTTAGGGGGCAAGAAAATAAGGTAGAAGATCTCTGGGACATAAAAGCCCTTCTGTAGGAGTGTTGGAACTGGAAGGGATATCATAAAAAGTTTTAAATGTAATAGACAACCTTTTTTAGGGAAGAAAATTACATCCCTGCCTGCCATTGTCTGTGGTAGAAGCTTGGACACTCAGGTCACACATAAAAAGCTATATTCAGGAATTCAGAAAGTGTCAATGGACAATGAAAATAATGTCAAGGGACTCTTCTGAGCTCCTTCACTGAAAATTTAAGTATTGTAGAGAATTGTCAATGAGATGCAATTGGAGCTGAGTTTCTACAATGCACCCCTCCACTGTATAAGTTCCCAGGGTGACTCGATAGCCACTAGTGTCAGGAGATCAGATATGCTCTGTGGGTTCCTTTCTTTATTCTCAGCTTCTTTGTAAGTGAGTACTTAGCTTTGTACTGAAGAACTTCACCATTTGTTTTGCTGGAATCAATGATCTATGTTGCCCAGCATTAATTTTCTATGTAGTTATCTTTTAATCATTTCATTGTTCTGGAATAACATGTTATTCTCCTCTATCTATTAATAAAACCATCAAGGACATATTCTTTTCTTAAAGCCTTTTCACTCCTAAGGGAAGACAACATTGCTTTGATATAAACGAATGCCTAAATACACAGGGTAGTTTGTGGAGAATTTTTTTTCCTACAGGTTGTGGCTATTCACAAAAATTTCTTTGTCTCTACTAAGCATTCTTCCATATAATTTTCATCCTTCTTGTTACTCACACTGGAATTTTCATGATGAGACTGAGATTCATTAGATGAATTTTTCTCTGATGAGACAAGGGAGAAGAAATGTGGAGATGATCTGAAGTATGTTAATGCTGAAAGAGACCTTGTTTTTCGGTGGTCATGGAAACTGGTTGTCCAGGAAGCTCACAGAGATGAACATTCACTGATTGCAGGTGTGGGTTATGTCCAAGGGTTGGGGAGTTGTAGGCCTGTGTAACGTGTTTTGGTCAAAGAGAAAGGTTGAAGTAGATGCTTATCATCCATATAGCTGACCACAATGTCTTCAGAGACTTCTTGGGGGTACAAACTAGCCACTCACTTAGGGACCTCCTTAAGTTGACAAGACCTTGAAATAACAAAGACTGTGAATGTGGCTTGGTGGATCACTTTCACCTACAGTATATGCATGAGGCATGGCTACAACTGACCAACTTGTGTTTAAGTTCCTTTCTGATTTAAAGGGGAGAAATAAGGAATTTTAGGACATGGGTTTTCCTGATACACTTTAGACAGGCACAAGGGGAATACTTTTGTAGAAATTCTTATTTTTCTTCACTGACTAGATAGCAACCTCAAATAGAGACGTCTGCATTATAAAAATCTACATTTGTTTAGTTGAGTCTCACCTTAGAAATGGACAGCAGTCATTCTGCTCAGACTGGGTGCTATTAGCATAAGAAAAATGCTGCTGTCTCTGTAAAAGTTATAGCCTAGAAGGGTGGAAGCTTTCTGACCCATCTTTTGTGGCTTGAACAGTCCCTGTCTGGAGTTGGACAGGAAATAATATTTTATCAATACTGTGATCATATATAGGGGTTTTCAATAAGTCATGAAACAAACTGATACTCTCCAGGAAATACAGATTTTACTACTTGGTTTTGTCAGGGAATGGATGAAAAAAGAGCTAAATTTGAAGGAACTGTGCTTTTCTTTGCATTGTCCAAATAAGACTCACTCTGTTTTACTGTTTCCTCTTAACCTCTATCTCCAGCATCTCTTTTGACCTTTTTCTTTCCTCCCAATATTCATAAATTTTATCTGTATTCTAAAGTGTTTAATAGGTCTCACCAGAATTTAGTGTAAACCAGCTATACCACCACTCCTTTGCCTCATAATGAGTCTATGAAGATCATGATCTAGTACAACTCTTTTAGAGGACATATCTATACTGCAAAATAAGAAAGCATGGTCAGTCCCCTCCCCCATGATTAAGTGGCACTGACTGATTCATGATCTCAATGTTTTGGGATGGACACTTGTAATGCAGATTTCTCTTGGAAAGAGTTACTTGGAATAATCCAAAATAGACACAAGGAGTGACCTACCAACTAAATAATGTTGATGAGATTAGGTTAGCAGTGCTTAAACTCAGTTCCTAATTCCAGTTAGTCAGCAGTACTAACATACTCAAATAGTACTTTGGAAAGGGGTAATACCTACAATGCTCTACTAGTCAACTTCAGAATTTTGATGCTATTTTAATTCTGCTATAGCATGTCAAATCTTTTTTTAATTTTTTTTTTTTTTTTCAATCATTTTAACTCCTAGAGCATAGTCATCTTACCCACAAAAATCTACTTGGAGTACTATGAAAAAAAATGACAACTATTTGTTACTGACTCTCAGTGGGACATTACAACTCCGCAACTAAACCACTGCAAAGGAGTTTGTGTGTGTTCCTAATCAGTTTCAATCAAAGTAAAACAAATTAACTTCAGAAGTCATTTATGTCACTTTCAATGCTGATATTAAGCAAATGAAAGATTGCATTGAGCAACTGGTTCATAATTTTTTAGATATTCAAAACTTGGGTTACGTATAATCTTCAATTTAAGCAAAAACAAATGTCACTTTTCATCTATTCTGTCACATTATGTTTCATATACACATATTTAGTTACATTAACCTATTTTCTATTTTACATTTGAAGAGTCTAAGAAGTTGAGATCTGAATGAAATTAAATGAGCTGCTAATAGTAGTTTGCTGAGATATATCTTTTTCGCTAAAATGACTTTTTGTGGAGAACTGCATACAAAAATGTTAGAATTGTCAAATATTTTAAGACTATGACTGCTCAAAAAATACATAGTTCTATTATTAATTATTTTTTGATCTAAAAATGGGATTTCTGTAAACAAGATATTTAACTTTTTCATTTTATAATATTGACAATAGTATAAATGAAAAAATGAATGTATATAAAATGTGTTTTGAAGCTTTATGAGTATACAAGAATGCAACTTCACTTTTAAAATGTTTATGTTGTCATATTGGTTGAGCAGCTTTTACTGCATAAGGGAAAATTATTAAATTAACATGTCAAGAAATGACATTTTTTAGGCACTTGAATGCATTTCATACTGACTACAATCCGTATCTATGTGTTTCAGAAGATAAAAACATTACTTTTCTGGAACTCATTTTTCCCTGTGAATTTAATATATAATAAAACTCTGAATGAACAGAACTGTTAGTTGCAGTACACTATCTTAAAGATATTTCAAAGCACTTTCAGGAAAAAAAAAAAAAGTGGAAAAAGTTTATTTTAAAAGCAATTATCTTCTGTTAAGGATTCCTTAAGCTTGTGTAGTCTCTCTCTCAAAAAAAAAAAAAAAAGGTTGCTCACATTCATTGTGAATTATATACCTGCGTGTTGATATTTTTCATCAAATAAACACACTTTGTACATTATTCAGTTACTTATTTTGTAAAGGATAGTATGGTATTCAACAATGACTGAAAATCACCTAATTTTTTCTTGATGAATGAATATTTTCATTAACTACTCAATTTGATATCTGTTGATGAAAAAAAAGAATTCCTTGTCTACATGACTCTGGTTGCCCATGGAATCACCAGTGACCTAGGAGAGCTATGGATGTCCAGATCTGACATCAGTGCCACTCCACTTCAGTAATACAAGAACAAAGAAAGCATGCTGTCACAGGTTTTTACCTACATCTCACCATATTTTACTTATTGTCCTTCAGGATCACAAGGATCCTGTCTGCTGACCAAGTCTCAGGGCCTTTCTAAATTAGGTATAACAAAGTGTTAACGAAACCTTTATGCTATTTTGGAAATTCCCTCCAAAAACTTCACTATCCCTTATTTTTACTTGCATTGGTAGGTGATCCATCGGCTCGCTGTCTCTGGGACTCTCATATTTCTCTATTTTATACTAGAGTAACTCTGTTGATTCTAACTGGCTGACTTCTAATTTAAACCTTAGTGAAACAAATGTCTCATCTGACATAAATGTCATCAACAAAGAAGCAAATGAATGAAGAAAGATTTCACTGAAATCTTTATATACAACAGTCTACGTAGTGCATTACCATCATTACAATGACAACAGTACATAAAGATTCAAAGTAAAAATTACCAAAACTTCTGAACACTGAAAGATTTCAATACATAAAGGCTCTTCACTATATTTTCTATATTAAATTACCTTAAAAGGCAAACTTTTGTTGCTATATAATCTACTATGGCTGTAGTACTGAGCAATTACTTCCTGTCCAAATATCTTTCCTTTAATAGCAGCTAAAGGCAATGGGAAATTAAAAAGCTGAAGAGTCAAAAAAACCCCAAAACAAACAAACAAACAAACAAACCCACAAAAAAAACAAACAACAAAAAACCACAGAGCACCTCAAATGTTGGGATCCTTATAAAGTGGATTAAAGTGAAATTATTTTTCAAACAGACAGTTTGTGTAAGAGCTAATTAGTATGATGAACTTTAAAAAGCTACTGATTGAACCATTCAGCTGTGAAGCCCAGACCTGGCTACTTCTAGGATTTAAGCCCATCTGAGTTCCAATTTGATAGACAGCAAAGGCTCAAGTGCTCATTGTTCCTTTCCCCTTTCCAAAACAATATCATCTTAGGAAGTAGTAGTTGGTGTCAGTGTTTTTCTTTTGAGGAAGAGGTGGCGGAAAGTATTGTGTACCCAAATATATCTCAGTTCAAAATTATGATTACAGTTGCTAAACACTTAGAAGTTGGGAATGAAAGAAACATTCCCAATTCAAGACCACCAAGACTGTATTACAAACATATATTTACTAGTTCAGTCTTTCTTATAAGTTTTCAAGGTAACTTACTATGCATCTTACTGCAGACATTCTGCAAGTGCCTTTGTGAGTTAAGAGCACTACTTTCAATTGCTTTCAAATAATTTGCCCTTTTTGAAAGGGAATGAAACATTAACAGTATAATTATGCCTAATTCTTGGAATAATTTTATTTAAATTGCATTGTTTTTACCTTGCTCTACCCTTCACATTTACTGGTAACACTTCGTACGGTGTTTACTGATTTTTATCTAAAATTTTCAATAGAATTTTGAACATTACTTGCATTGTTCATCACTCACTTATGCAATAGTCCCTTTAAAAGAAACACAAGCCTGTTTCACATGAACATGAGGAGGTAGATGATACTGCCTAGATCTTCAGCTTTGTTCTGCATGATAATAATAAATAGATGTATTTGGAAGTATTATCAGTCTTCCCTCGGGTCCTTCATTTGTCATCATATGTTTTCTTCTGGGGGGAATATATGAGGAAAGAGAAGTTAGCTCTTTCTAGTCATTGTCTCAAATACATAGACACTGTAGTCAGCCTGTAGCAAACAATTGCATACTGCAGTCAAAACTTGAGTTATGTAAAATCTCCATTCAATATAGGAAAAAAAAGTTTAATGAAGTACAGTCATCAAGTACAATAATGAAGTCTAAACTACACCAAATTGCATGGAAATCATCTGCAAATTGGAAATAAAGAGCAGAAGATGGAAAAGTCATGAGGATATCACAGTTCTCAGACACTAGAATTTGTCCTGGTTTGAGGTAAAACAGGACCAATTTTGTCCAGTAACTTTACTTTTTAGCTAGACCTCTTCTAACTGCTGAAATTAACAGCATGTTGTGCAGAAAACTGTTCACTCTCAGAGTGATAAGACCCATGCTTAGAGTTGATGCCAAGGAACGGTATGCAGAGAGGCTCTTGCTTATCCTTATTGCTATAACACCCAAGGGCAGCCAACTTTGTTACTTGCCCTGTTGGAGGGTCGGAAGTGGAAAAGCGTAGAGGGGTCACACCTGTGGGGAGGAGCGGACATGACAGGTGACCCAAAACTGACCAACAGGGTATTCCATCCCATCTGCCTCATGCTCAGTATAAAAGCTGAGGGATCAAATGGTCAGCCCTCTTTCTTCAATGGCCGGTGTCTGAGGAGGACTCTGTCTCTTCGTCTGCCTTTGATCCCGATCCTGAATCCAGATCCGGAATCCAGTTCCCGTCCGTCACTGAGTCCAGTCTGGGACTTCCTCAGTGCCTGCTGGTGACGAGATTGTCATCCTGGGAGCTTGATACAGTTTTGTATATATGTTATTTTCTTTGTATTATTTTATTATTAATATTTCATTAAAGTAGTTTAGTTCCTTCTAAACTCTGAAGTCTCTCTTTTTCTCTCTCTCTCTTGCCTCCCTTCGGGAGAGGAGTAAGAGAGAGTGAGCATCTGTCATTCCACCAGATTGGGCCAATCTGGCCCAAACCATGACAGAATTACTGTGTTTGAATTGATGAAAAATTATGGTCAGAATACAGTGCTGCAAATTATGTTTCAAGTAACCTCTGCTATGGGCAATAGATGACTTCAGAAGTCTGTGATTTATATATAAAAGAAAGAAATCATCTGTGTTAGTGCACAGTTGAAAAAATTAACATGCATGCTAAAGCTGATATGAATATGAAACTGAAATTAATATTTGCCAGTGTGTATGGAATATAAAGGAACTGCACTCTTTAAGACTTGCAGATCTCTCTAATGATTTCACTTTTTTATTTTTGTTGCTGCTTCTTCTTCCCTTCATTAAGGTTACAGGGACAAATCCCAGATAACACAGAAAACATGAAAAATACCTGTGGGAAAAAATGCTGCTGTGTTTGTGGATTCTTTCAGAATTATTTTGGTGGAGGGTATTAATTTTTACTTGTAGGAAAGTGCTGAGTTTTTTAGCTTTCATAAGTGTTCAAGGGAAATACAGCATGGGCAAGGACGGAGGGCTAGGTCCTAAGCTTGAAAGCAGCTTCTGAATACAGAGGGGAAAGGCCCAAATAAGGCTTCTCTCACCTCTTTGTCACCCCTGCAGGCTGATCCCAGGTCACCCAGCTGCGCCCCCGTCAGAGCCAGCCTTGGGCACTAGCAGCCAAACCCTTGAGGGTCGTGAATGCACTAGATTCCTAGCTGGGGTCAAAAGGCATGTATTGTAGGGGAAAATGGATGGCAAAGCTGGCTGAAATACAGCAGGTCAAGCTAAAAAATGTAGCAATGTTTATTAAATTGTCAACTGTACTTCTGCCTTCTCTCCACCTCTAATAGATGGAGCTTGGAAGATAACGTATAGCAGAGCCTCGGGACGGCTGACCACCCCAGCTCTGAAGTCACCTCCCGGGTGCTTCTTTTAGTCCTCCAGGGCATGGCATATGCTGTGAAAAAAAGTTAGCATTTCTGGGTGCTGCCACTTGGAAATGTGGAAAGCCTATGTGAAATTCCACAAGAGAACAAAACCAATCTTGTAGGTAACTTAGGTAATTTAAGAATAGCAGAATAACAGGTAATAAAATAATTACAGATGTTTTTATGAAGAATCCATTTACTGGGAATTCTGTTTGAATCATCCTTGTGAATGAGAAATACATAAACTTTTGTTTCAAGAACGATTGGATAGCTGGAAAAGAGGCATTACTCACAATACGTATTTATAAATGTTCATTCAATTGACTGCACTACCAAGGTAAGACACAATGTTGCCATTTATTCAGACCTGTGATATATATGCAAGGTTATAAAAAGTAACATAGAAATAATTATTATAAATAGGGTAAATATCATATAAATGTCATAAGAACACTAAGCAAATGTATTTGCTGAGAACATTATATATTGACTTATACATAAGAATGTAAAAAGAATTAAACTGGATCAGTTCAAAGTTCTGGCCAGTCAACCAACCCCCTGTCTAATAGTTACAAAAAAGGTTGGCTAAGAAATAAACTAACTAATGAACTAAATAAAGAATTTTTTTTTTTTTTTTAAATTCTTTTTACTCTAGTGTATCGCCATATTTTCCAGCAATTTACAGGTTAAGGAATTCTGGAACTGGACACCATTGTATTTATTAACTATTGATGGATCTACTCTTAATTAATATCTTGTTCTTTTTTTTAACATGTTTATGCTTTTGGGCTCTGCACTATCTGATGGAAAAGAGTTCCACAATTTAAATAAAGTTGTAAAAAGTGCTTTTTGTTTATTTCAAGCAAGATATCTGGTGATTGCATCAGAAGTTTTTTACATTAGGAGATATAGTAAATCATAGTGAATCACAGAATCATAGAATCATTTAGGTTGGAAAAGACCTTTAAGATAATCAAGTACACCTTCCCTATTCTTTTTCTTTGTATTCACAATTTTACGGACCTATACCATAACTTACCTCATTTATTTCTTTTTCAGTCTGAGACTTTTAGTTTTGTCAGTATGTCTTACTCCTTAATGTGGAAACGAAGTGATAACAACTAAATTTGAAATATTTAATGTAAGTTAGGGTTATATTTTTTTATTATTCATTAATTTTTTCTTATCAGCATTGAATTTCATTTTTCATTTTGTTACATGGGCATTTAAAATCATTACATCCTTCTGTATTTCATTGTGTTTTGTTTTACTTCTGACTACCCTGAATAATTTTTTATCAACTGCAAATTTTGGCATTCTTATGTTTAAATTTTCTAAATGCTCCAGAAATACATGTAAGTCTTTGTAGAAATCTATGAATTTCTGTTTCCATTGAGAAACCTGAGCCTTTATTTGTGTAATTTGTTTCCTAGAACCTTACCTTTTCTTTTGTGGGAACTTGTTCGGAAACTTTGATAGCACCTTGACTGTATTGCGACTATTAGCACAGTTATTGACTCCTTGAAAAGACTCAAGAATTTTTTACTTGACTGTCCTCTAAAAAAGAAAACAAAACCAGCAGGTCATCCCCACCACAGCACAGCTATCATTTGGTCTACTAATTTTATGTTAGTATAATTTAAACAACTTTTTTGTACTAAACAGAGCAGTGAATCAGCTTGTAGTTTTCTGATCATACTAAACATGAAAACAAAAAAGTGCTATCTCCTACCCTCTTGAGATTGAGACAAGAGCAAGTGTAGGATTCTGCACCTGGGGAGGAAGAATGCTAGGCACCACTATAGGTTAGGGGTGGACCTGCTGGAAAGAAGTTCTGAGAAGAAGGATCTGGGGGTCCTGGTAGATAGGAAATTATCCATGAGCCAGCAATGTGCCCTTGTCGCCAGGAAGGCCAATGGAATCCTGGGCTGCATAGGGAAGAGTGTGGCCAGTAGGTCGAGGGAGGTCATTCTTCCCCCCTGCTCGGTACTGCTGAGGCCACAACTGGAATACTGTGTCCAGTTCTGGGCTCCCCAGCTCAAGCGGGACAGGGGATTACTGGAGAGAGTCCAGCGTAGGGCCACAAAGATGGTTGGGGGATTGGAGCACCTCCCATATGAGGAAAGACTGAGAGAGCTGGGACTCTTTAGCCTGGAGAAGAGAAGGCTGAGGGGAGACCTTATGCTTGCTGATAAGTATCTAAAGGGTGGGTTGGAGGAGGATGGAGGCAGACTCTTTTCAGTNACCATCAGCAAGTTTGCTGATGACACAAAACTGGGAGGGGTGGCTGACACACCAGAAGGCTGTGCTGCCATTCAGCGTGATCTGGACAGGCTAGAGAGTTGGGCAGAGACAAATCTCATGAAGTTCAACAAGGGCAAGTGTAAGGTACTGCACCTGGGGAGGAATAACCCCATGCACCAGTACAGGTTAGGGGCTGACCTGCTGGAAAGCAGCTCTGTGGAAAGGGACCTGGGAGGCCTGTTGGACAAGAGGATGACCATGAGGCAGCAATGTGCCCCTGTGGCCAAGCAGGCCAATGGCATCCTGGGGTGCATCAAGAGGTGTGTGGCAAGCAGGTCGTGCGACGTTATCCTCCCCCTTTACTCTGCCCTGGTGAGGCTGCACCTGGAGTCCTGTGTCCAGTTCTGGGCTCCCCAGTTCAAGAAGGACAGGGAACTGCTGGAGAGGGTACAGCAGAGGGCTACAAAGATGATGAGGGGGCTGGAACACCTTTCTTATGAGGAAAGGCTGAGGGACTTTGGTCTTTTGAGTCTGGGGAAGAGAAGACTGAGGAGGGATCTCACCAATGCTTACAAATAGTTAAAGGGAGGATGCCGGGAGGATGGCACCAGTCTTTTTTCAGTGGTGCCCAGTGATAGGACAAGAGTTAATGTGCACAAACTTGAACGTAGGATGTTCCACCTAAACATGAGGAGGAACTTCTTTCCTTTGAGGGTGTCAGAGCACTGGACCAGGCTGCCCAGAGAGGTGGTGGAGTCTCTGACTCTGGAGACATTCAAAACCTGCCTGGACGCCATCCTGTGCAACCTGCTGTAGGTGCTCCTGCTCTGACAGGGGGGTTGGACTAAATGATCTCCAGAGGTCCCTTCCAACCCCTGTGATTCTGTGATTCTGTGATTCAAATAATAAATCAAGTGTAACAACTCAACAATTTCTTATTTTAGTTTCTTTGCATATTTTGTGAATACCATCTCATTATGATGATTTTGACTGTTCTTTTTAACACAAACAAAAGCCTTGGCAAGTGCCATTAAAAAGGGAGAGTTATAAAACATGTATCTCCTTGTCTTTATATAAACATGCATACTAGTAGTCCTCATGCAACTATATCGAGAGCTCTTTCTGTTGGATGGGAAATTAAAGTAATGGAAAGTGTGGTTGTTTAACACCAAAAAAGGGAAGAAAAATGAAATATGAGGAAAGCAGTGATATACCTCCACTTGCATCAAGAATGTTTTTTGTTATTTTTTTCCTCAGCATGATAACATCTCAGAAATATGGGCATATGTAGTCAAAAGGTCTCTGAACTGAAGTGCTCAATGGAAGGAATAATATTTCTTTGGCCAGGAACAATTGCTACATTTCCTGCTTTGTTCACCCCAGGAAAGCCAATGTTTTACTGATACCATTTATTTCTGAAGTCTGTTAAAATTATTATGATTCTTATGAAATGAATGTTGTTGTTTTGATGAGGGATGTCTTGAATGGAATTAGCTGTCCAGAACTCTTACCTGAGTGAGTGAACAAAGCATTTAACTACTGTCACCTTCAATAGTTTTAAATAACTACTGTTTCTCTCTTTCTTGGGCAGAGAAAACATGTATATTAATCATCCAAGGAGAGATGCTAAAGTCCTGTACAGTAAGAACCGGCAGCAATGGAAAGTGCACTACTCAATAAATAACCAAAATGGATAAAATTATCAGCTTCATTTGTTCATATTGACAGTATTGATGTTTTAAATGAATGAGATTCTTTGTATACCACAAGCAATTGATTTGCTTATGTAGAAGGTATAGGCTGAATCACCGTCCTCATAGAAGACTTAAAAAATAATTTTCTAGTATGCCTGACAAAATTAATCCTCTTGACAGAAGAAGTTTTAATATAAATAACTAGTCAATGCATATGGAATACTGGAGATGACACAGGAGTAACAGTGGAACCGAGAGAACTGTCATATCCGTAACCATTTTCCTCCTTCATCCAGTACTTGTATTTCCTTTTCCCTGTGAATTTACTAGGTACACTGTAGAATTCACATAACTTTTGTTCCCTCCTTAAGGGAAAGGTTGTCTGTTCATAAATGTAAACGCACAGATCTAGACCAGATTAAGCAGAATGATTTGGGGATTCAGTTAGCAGATACATCAAACAAAAGCAAACACTGATCTTCTGGATTTCTCATGTACTACTTATCTTTAACAGTGTCCATTATTCATGTGCTAAACTATTACAGAGTAAGAGTCCAAAAAGCATGAACCAAGAATAATAGTTTTTGTCATCTCTAGATAAAACCAAGATCAGTATTCTGAAAGCTATTTACAGCACCCTTCTTGCCACAGTTTTTCTACTCTCTAATTTTTACCTTCTCTTAGTGAAGGTGGAATTATCATTATCCCAGGAAGTGGTTCAGAATTAAACCATCTGAGCAAAATCACAAAGAAATTTAGCAACAGAACTGGATTTTTTGTCAACTCTTCCAACGTATAAGATGGTGACTTAATTCCTGAGCTATTTTTTACAGTATGGATATTAGTATTATTAAAAAAAAACAAAACAAACAAACACCTAGAAATGTGGTTTAATTTAATTATCATTGTAATAGAAGCAAGGCTTCTCTTTTCAAGGTTGTTAATAAAGTAAAACAGAGAAAGCTAATGTCAAAATCACAACTTGTAAAATATGTGATCAGCAGACTTCAGAAATACGCTGTGATATAATATCTTACTCTATCACATTATTAACCTAACTCTGACTTTCAGAAGTGTTCATTTGGAGTAGGAAATTGCAAAAGTCTATCTCTTCTTCAAATCCTGAAGTTGATCTGATTGTAACTATCTTCCCATCTTGAATTTGGCAGTGGTTTTAACAAATATATTTTCCACTATACTTATATTTTTTGGATGTATATGTAATACCAGATAACATGGTTGACTGAGCTCATTTAAAATGTATTAAAAAGCTGGCAGATGTTATTGCTAGACCACGCTCCATCATCTTTGGAAGGTCATGGGGAACAGGAGAGGTGCCTGAGGACTGGAAGAAGGCCGACATCGCTCCAATCTTCAAGAAGGGCAAGAAGGAGGACCCAGGGAACTACAGGCCAGTTAGTCTCACCTCTGTCCCTGGGAAGGTAATGGAGTGACTTGTTCTGGATGTCATCTCCAAACACCTTGAAGAACAGGAAGTTATTGGAAGTGGCCAACATGGATTTACCAAGGGTAAATCATGCTTGACCAATCTGATAGCCTTCTATGATGTTATAACTGGTTGGCTGGATGAGGGGAGAGCAGTAGGTGTCATCTATCCTGACTTCAGCAAGGCTTTTGACACTGTCTCCCATAACATCCTCANCGCTTGAGCTGGGGAGCCGAGAACTGGACACAGTATTCCAGTTGTGGCCTCAGCAGTACCGAGCAGGGGGGAAGAATGACCTCCCTCGACCTACTGGCCACACTCTTCCCTATGCAGCCCAGGATTCCATTGGCCTTCCTGGCGACAAGGGCACATTGCTGGCTCATGGATAATTTCCTATCTACCAGGACCCCCAGATCCTTCTCCTCAGAACTGTAAGATGTATGTCTCAGTAGAACATACCCGCTAGCTACTTTTAGTCTTGATTATTACATTTGTTTTTTAAAGTCAAGCATAATCCCTATACAGTCTATAAACAAATAATACAGTTAAAAAATAATTCTGTCTAGAAAATTTTATTATAACAGATGTCTTAGTTATAAATATGATGATCAAACTGTTTCATTAGGGAGAAACAAATAATGGTTGTGGATCATATCTGGTTTTGATTTATGTAACAGAATGAAGAGTAAAGCACAGGAAAGAATTCTGTCTGTGCAAAGGCAGATCTCCTGAAGCCTCATTAGTTTGTTGTAACACTTTTTGTATACACATATTTTCTCAAAATTACATTTTTGAAAGTGGGAAGAAATAGGGAACTCTTTCTTTTATGATCTATATTGTTAGTGGTTTTTAGTTTTTCCCATCTGCAACAGATGAAACAGAAGGGCTACAAGCTTTTTCAGCTGGATGTTCAGCTGGGTGCAAATGCTTCACACAGGAATGAGAGAAGCTGCAAGTACAGTTCCTCAGCAGAGACCTGGAGACTTCAATACTAGCTCAGAGGTGTGATGGAAACACAATGACATGCCCTGACGACCCAGGGAAGACTGAAAGGAGTTTGCTGCGAACAAGAAGACAGTGAAAGTTGGTGGACAAAGTCAAGTCCGCCCTTGTGTATAGACTGAAGGAAAGGGGAGGATTTATCTACAAATTATGTTTTTAAACATGTATCAGCTGGGTGATCTGAATTTTCTTTGAATCAAAAGTTACCTAGTTCTAGTTCAAACTCTGATAAAAGACAGTAGAAATTAAATGACTATTTCATGTTACTGGAACACTCATTGTACGGAAAAGGGACAGGTAGATCCACCTCAAGCATTTTACTGTTCAAGGAACTGCCAGTCTACAGAGATTTCCTTCCCTGTGTAGATTGCTGCTTCTCTTCATTCCAGATTGAACTCTAAGCAGTTAGTATAATGCAAAATATTATTTTATGAACACTTAACCATTTACAAATCCATCATAGTTCATTTATTGAAAGATTGAAGGTATTCATGTAGGAAAGCTGGAAATGGGAGTAGGAAGGAAGAATATGATTTCTAGATGAAGATGCAGAGGAAACCAGTGGTGATTGTGCCATTGATCTGTCTTTTCAATCAAAAAAGTTTAAAAGTCTACCAGCTGCAGATAGGGTAAAGCTGCAGATGACCTGCATGTATGTTCATCTTGAGGATTGTATAAGATCTCCAAAACCCTGCTGGATTGACCTCTCAAGGAGATGGGTGGCAAAGTTCCTAATTTAGGAACTCTCTTAAGGTTTAGAAGTAGAGTAAATGCTGAGCTATGCAGATTGTCTGTACCCAGTCACTTTATATGTGGAAACAGATAGGTACTTGCCTGCAGGAGTCTGTTTTTGAAAACTGACATATCTGTAAAGTACAGGTATCTAAATTTCACTTTGTGTTCTTGAGTACCACTTGGCTCATGCACGTGTATGCCTTTTTTTCCCTACAATGTATAGATACTTTTGAAACGCTACCTTAGTGTGCAGAAAAATTATTAGCTACTAGACAGTCTTCTTTTGCTGGTCCTCGCAGCAATTCTTGACATTTTCATTGTTCCCTTAACTCTATAATTAAAATAAAACTGTTTATTTTAACAGAGACAAAGACATAAATCAAGGTACATGGAAATTTCTAAACATGCCTTCAGGCATATTGAATTCTTCAAGAGTTTGAAATTTCAAAGCATACATAGGTGTAACTGAACTAATAAAACATCAGTAATTGTCCATTTTAATTGGCCTTCAGCATTCTTAGATTGAAAGCAATTATGTAGAGATATAGAACTGAAGTACAGTGTGAACCTTGAATTATCTGTCTGTATAATTATATACAGAAATATGCTGAATATCCTCTCACTTGTAAGCGAAGTGCTGAGGAAAAAGAGCTAATCAAAGGCACATATTATAAAGTCAGTAGTTTTACTTTATCAAAAGTCACACATTTAATATTAGTAGTTCAGAAGCAGCTTGTGTACTTGTATGGTAGCCAATGAACTAAAGGATAATAGATGGCTGAGGAAGTGACCCAAACATAAAGTGACCACATTAACATACCAGAGCACAAAATCACAGCTTATTCTTTAGGGACAATGACATTTTTTGTATTTTAATTTTTTCTTATAGCACATGAAAGTTGTCCAGTGTGACAATGATAGAACATGGTATGCTGCAGTAGCCAACAGATTTTTTATGCCATAAGGAATAAATTTGTGTGTGTGTGTATATAGACATATATATAGAACAAACAACCCCACCCCCCCAAAACCCGAAAAAGTAGTCTAGGTGGTTCAGTGAATTTTACCATTGCAGTTCCTGGAAGTTTTTGATAGAAATAATTAATGCCACTGACTCTGATCTCAACACGTCGGCCTCATTTTGCAAACCTGTTCTGATTAGCTATTTCCATTCATTGCAAAGTCAGAGGTAGAAGTCCAGTGAAGTATAACCATTAGGGGACAGATTGTTGACAGATTTTGAAGGGAAAAAGATGAAGAATGAACACTCTTGACCTGTCCAGTACGGTCCAAGATTTCAGTTCATAAGTTTTTCAATTGCACTGATTTCTTTAACTGGAAAACAGTTACACAGAATGGTTGAGTGGGAAGAGAGCTCTGAGATCTTTTGGTGCAACTTCAGGTCAGCTAGAGCAGGTTTCTCAGGATTGTGTCTACTTGAGTGATGAGTACCTCCAAGGACAGAGATTCCACAAACAACTAAAACAGTATCTTTATTTAGCCATACTTAGAGGAACAACCAAGGGGACTTCTAAGATGTTGCCCAGAAATTACCATCCTCATAGGCCTTTGCCAAGTTCCATTGAGTAGGCTAGTTATAGACCCTTGGCTGTTCCATCTATTAGATTCAAGAAGTAAATCCTGATAGCAACTACTCAGGGACTTGAGTTTGGGACATTAAATGTAGAAAAGTACACTTTATGGGCTCTGGTAAGAAGTTTATTTGTTGAAATTTTAATTATCATGAAGAAAGACTCTAAAGAGGATCCCCTAGAATGCATACACACTCAGGAGCAAACCAGGATTTAATTTCCTTTGGTCACCTCTAATATTTAAGACAAATTCTCTTCTAAACCTTCTGTCCTTTATTCCACTATTCTTGCCTTTCATCTAATTTTTTTTCTCTTGTTCAGAAGAATTCAAACTCTGCAATGTCAGTAGGATACATTGATGTTTCCAGTAATACTGAATTCTTAGTGAGAAAATAAAAATTTCACCAGCTATTTTTCCTTTCTTTACAGCATCTGAAACCTGGGATCACAGTAACCTTTACTAAGCCAGCATCTTCCTAATAAAGGAATACAAGCAATTGTTGATGCTCTTGTTTTCACTTGTTCTTGTGAAACTTCTATAAGTTGTAAAACTGTTTCACTGTGGGTTTTCCCTCTATAGTTAAAATATACACACGCACACATGTGTATGAATATATATATACACATTTATAAATTATGGTTTTTTAGAACTTGAGTAGATATTAGGGAGAAGAGCTGTTTGCTCAATCTGAGCAACTGCACACTAGGTGAAGAGCAGACCTCTGAAAGGAAGGAGGAAGACTGAATCTTTAGATCAGTGAAGAATGTTTATAAGAAAAACTTTCCAGAAAGCAGAACATCTTGGAAAGTCCCTTTAGTAGCTTTTGGTTGTTTACATTAAGAACAAGATGGAGGCAATCCACCTCAAAGGTCTGGAAAACTTTAAGTACTGTAAGGCACATTATGAAGCTTTTAGTCTTTATGACAAATTGTGTTTGCTATCCATGTGTTAAAATTGTCTTCTTACCTGTGATGGGGAGCATGGTATTAAAAATTATTTTGCAGACAGTTCTAAATGACATATTTAGAGGATGTTTTCTGCAACAGCAGAAGACTGAACCTAAAGCTAATGATTCCTTTCAGCTCTATGTATTCATGTTATGAAACTCTTTGGAATAGTTTGGATTTTAATGTTAGTTACTTCCCAGACTTTTTACTGAGTGTTAATTTTCCATATTTTCAAGCATTTCTAACCATAGTTAAGTTTAGCTGTTGCACTGCTGTCCACCAAATTCAAAGAGATGATATGAATGCCCAGATCTCAAGCTTCATGTATTGCCATGACAGTAAACACCTTGTTCATTGCTGAGATACCTAGACATTTGGAAAGTGTCTATGCATTCAGGAGATTGGCATCATTCTGAAGTCAGTTTGAAAACATGTGGGATAATTGTCTCTGGAGCAATCCATTGTGAGGGATGTACTGTACATGATCAGCCCAGACTAGACAACAAGACTTTAGATAGCTAGAGAAATTAGATGGATCTTACATTGACTGTTGAGTTATGCAGACTATCTCATAGTAAACCTGTCTCTTCCCAGTCTTTTTGATTAAACATTGGCTGAGATGTGGACAGATTTTTGGTTGTTTGTTTTTGACTGATATGTGGATATGAAAAATGGTAAGATATGCGAACTTTTCATACTTTTTGATGAACAGTGTAGTACACTTCTGTTGTCATGATGGTGTTTATATTCTTTCATTAGCCATTTGAACTCAAGACTTATAAGTCTGAAAACTTAATGTCAGGTCATTAAAAAAAAAAAGCAAAAGTATATGACTCTGTATTATATAGTCACAAACAAATTCTCCACTATATTTTTCTAAACTGACTGATCTGTACGTTCTTCCAAGTACAGAATTATTTTTGCAGATTAAATTAGATTAAAGCTGGTTTAATTCAAGTGATGGTTCCAAATACACATGGGTATTGGTACCTTCTTCCACGAGCATTATGAATTGACTTCCTTACATAGTAATGAACTTAGCAATTTGTAAGCTCTGTAATTAAAAGCCTAATTCCATGGAAAACTTCATATATACTTGAAAAAAAAGAATGTTCTAAGTTTTGGGAAGAGAAATAAACCTTTATTATAGCCCCATTTTCATATTATATCCACAGCAGAATAAATTATTTGGAAGTCCTTCTGCAAGCATATCTAAATAAATATTCTTTACTGCTGTACTGCCTGTGAGCTCTCCTACCAATTTCAATGTCATCTTCTGCAAAATTATGTGATGATTTAGGATCAAGGAAGACTTTTCTTAGATAAAAAACATAATTGATTTATTGGAATTCTTTAGAAAAAGGTATTTATTCTCTGTATCAGGAAATAATTCAGCTCTGCATAGTTTAGGAAAGGTGTTTTGTTGGGTTTTTTTTGGTTTGTTTTATTTTGCCTTTTTTTTTCTTCTTCTTTTGTCTATTTTACAAGAATATTAGATCATAAAATTATAGAATCATAGAATAGTTTAGGTTGGAAGGGACCTTAAAGATCATCTAATTCCAACCCCTCCTTGCTATGGGCAAGGACACCTCCCACTAGACCAGATTGCTCAAAGCTCCATCCAGCCTGGCCTTGAACACTTGCAGGGATGGGACCTCCACAGCTTCCCTGGGCAACCTGCTCCAGTGCCTCACCACCCTCACAGTGAAAAATTTCTTCCTGAGATCTAATCTAACTCTACCCTCTTCCAGTTTGAAGCCATTACCTCTCGTCCTGTCACTACATGCCCTTGTAAAATGCCCCTCTCCAGATTTCTTGCAGGCCCCTTCAGGTACTGGAAAGCTGCTATAAGGTCTCCCAGGAGCCTTCTCTTCTCCAAACTGAAGAACCCTAGCTCTCTCAGCCTGTCTTCACAGTAGAGGTGCTCCAGCCTTCTGATCANACAACTCTTTGAGTGCAACCATCCAGCCAGTTCCTTATCCATAGAGTGGTCCATCCATCAAATCCATGTGTCTCCAATTTAGAGACAAGGATGTCATGCGAGACAGTGTCAAATGCCTTGCACAAGTCCAGGTAGATGACATCTGTTGCTCTCCCCTTATCCACCGATACTGTAACCTCATCATAGAAGGTCACCAGTTTTGTCAGGCACAATCTGCCCTTAGTGAAGCGATGTTGGCTGTCGTCGATCACCTCCTTGTTTTCCATGTACCTTAGCAGAGTTTCCAGGAGGATCTGCTCCTTGATCATGCTGGCCACAGATGTGAGAATGTCCAGCCTGTAGTTCCCCAGGTCTTCTTTTTATCCTTTTTGACAATGGGGGTTATGTTTCCCCTTTTCCAGTCAATGGGAACTTCACCAGACCACCATGACTTCTCAAATATGATGGATAGTGGCTTGGCAACTACATCCACCAGTTCTCTCAGGACCCGTGAACGAATCTCATCAGGTCCCATGGACTTGTACATATTCAGTTTCCTCAGTCGGTCTTGGGCCTGATCTTCTCTTACAGTGGGTTTTACCTTATTCTCTGAGTCCCTGCCTTTACCTTCTGCAACTCGGATGATGTGGTCAGACCCTTTACCAGTGAAGACTGAGGCAAAAAAGTCGTTGAGTACCTCAGCCTTCTCCATGTCCCAGGTGACCAGGTCTCCTGTTTCCTTCCTGAGTGGGCCTACATCTTCCCTAGTCTTCCTTTTGTCCCCAATATAGAATTGAAGGCTTTCTCCTAAATAAAGTTCATGATGGTACCATGTGAACAGGCACCTCTTGCCCTCAAAAGTTGTTAAAAAAAATTATTGTCATAAGAACCTTTTCCTTACATTTAGCTGCTGAAGGAAAAGTGTATTTTAGGCAAGCCATTTCATGACACACGGTGCCTTGTTAATTGCTATCTAAAAGCTCATTATTTCACAGCTTTCTTGATTTTTACCTTTACTCCTTTTCTGCACCTGTTTGGGCAGTATTTAATATATTTGTGATGCTCTGCCTGTACCAAAGAATGGCTTCATTGTTAATAAAATGGGAGCAGAATGTACATAGGCAAAATTAATGAAAGAAAAAGAACAAGCTGAACTTTGCCATACTATCAGATCTTCTACGATGGAGTGACTGCATCAGTGGACAAGGGGAGAGCTACGGATATCTTCTATCTGGACTTCTGCAAGGTCTTTGACACAGTCCCGCACAACATCTTTCTCTCTAAGTTGGAGAGATACAGATTTGATGGGTGGACTGTTCGGTTGATAAGGAACTGGCTGGATGGTCGTATGCAGAGGTCAATGGCTCAATGTCCAAATGGAGAGGGGTCACAAGTGGCGTCCCTCAGGGATCTGTACTGGGACCGGTGCTGTTCAACATCTTCATCAATGACATAGACAGTGGAATCAAGTGCACCCTCAGCAAGTTTGCTGATGACACTAAGCTGAGTGGTGCAGTTGACGTGCCAGAGGGACAGGATGTCATCCAGAGGGACCTGGATGAGCTGGAGAGGTGGGCCCATGCCAACCTCATGAAGTTCAACAAGGCCAAGTGCAAGGTCCCTACACTTGGATCAGGACAATCCTCACTATCAGTACAGGCTGGGGGATGATATGAAAGAAAAGGAAAAGGATATATGGAAAAGGATAAGCAGAAAAGGACTTGGGAGTACTCATGGATGAGAAGCTGGACATGAGCCAACAATGTGTGCTTGCAGCCCAGAAGGCCAATCGCATCCTGGGCTGCATCAAAAGAAGCGTAGCCAGAGGATCCAGAGAGGTGATTCTCCCCCTCTACTCTGCTCTTGTGAGACCCCACCTGGAGTACTGCGTCCAGCTCTGGAGCCCTCAGCACAAAAAGGACATAGACCTGTTGGGGTGGGTCCAGAGGAGAGCCACGAAGATGATCCAGGGGCTGGAGCACCTCTGCTATGAAGACAGGCTGAGAGAGCTGGGGTTGTTCAGCCTGGAGAAGAGAAGGCTCCGGGGAGACCTTATAGCGGCCTTTCGGTACCTGAAGGGGGCCTACAGGAAAGCTGGGGAGAGGCTGTTTGCAAGGGCATGTAGCGATACGATGAGGGACAATGGTTTTAAACTAGAGCAGGGTAGGTTTAGATCAGACATTAGGATGAAGTTCTTTACAATGAGGGTGGTGGAATACTGGAACAGGTTGCCCAGAGAGGTGGTAGAGGCCCCATCCCTGGAGACATTCAAGGCCAGGCTTGATGAGGCTCTGAGCAACCTGATCTAGTTAAAGATGTCCCTGCTTACTGCAGGGGGGTTGGACTAGATGACCTTTAAAGGTCCTTTCCAACCCAACACATTCTATGATTCTATATGATTCTATGATCTTATTAGCTACGTCAACTCCTTTGCATCCTGCTTTGAAAACCTTCCCAACATAAAACATTCTGACAAGCGCATTAATTTAAGAAACACAAAGGTTTGGCTTCACATAAAGTGATATTAACCAGTAATTATAATGCAGTAATGAAGTGGTAATGCGTGATTCTGTGTACTGATCTGATGGTGTGGGTCTAAATGTCTAGTCCAGTCACCACTGACATTATTGGCAAATGAAAATCTTTCTCCTCATGAAGGGAAGAAGACATAGATGTCATAGCAAGCATAAGGTTTAACTCAGCTTTCCAGTGTGCTTTATGATCTTCTTTGGATAGGTGTTTTTTTGGTTTTGTTTGGTTTATCTTTTTTGTTTTACTTTGTTTCTTTATTTTTTTTTTTCCCCCTCCTTGGGAACAATTACTAAAGGGTAAAATAGGGTAAGGGTTTGTGAAGGCATTTTAAAGATTAACTTTAAAAAGACTTTGCATGTACATGTTCAAACCAGGTTGCACCCTATTATATAGAAGTGTTAAGTGTCATTTCATATGTTTTTACAGGTAACCCACAAATGTCTATCAGATATGGGTGGGTTTTATCAGGACTTCCTTCAACATACACACTGTAACCTTAAGACCGTGAGCTCTGGACCTTTAGTGGTGTAAGCTTGTCCTGTGCACACACAGTGAGATGAAATACAGGTTTAACTTAAACTCCAGTGAGGTTAAATACTTAACTTTTACTTTCTTTTTCCTCACTGTAACTTTTTTATGATGATAGTTCTGTAACTGTCAGAATATAAAACATAAGCAACCGTAATGACAAAAGAGAGTAAAATTAAAGTCAGCTAGCTTCAGCTAGCTCAAAATGTATAGCTGAAATGAGATAATCCCTTCATCTCCCTTCCATTCCCCAATTTCTGCTGTACATTTTCGCTATTTATCTTGTACTAGTTCTAGTATTTTTCAGACCTCAGTGTAAAAATCACTAATGTAGCAGAACACAAGTTAAAGGGCAAAAACAAGCAAACAAACAAACAAAAAATAATCAAAGGGATAGGTTTGCACAGCTATTACTTGGATCAGCTTAGGAGTGTCTGAGGAGAGCTCTCTTTCCCTATAAAGAAAAGAAACAGAACTGTGTCACTGGAAATAATAGACAAGGGAGGGAGGAATAAGAGGTGGGAAAGTTTAAGGGCATGGGGAAAGAAGGGAGGCTGTAAAACTGTCTCCTTACCTCCTACACAGCTCCTAGATCAGATCATTTCTCTGTCATCGTTCAAAGTACTTATTCTTTACTTTGGCTATGAAGGGTGCTTAGATGAATTGTTAAAACTGGAGAAATAAATTTAAAAAGAATTATCCTAGATAAAGTGTATCCCATCTGGAATCCCCTGTCATCCATCTGATCTGCTTCTCAGTATGCTCTTTGGGTTTCACCTGCTTGTCGTATACTAGAATTCTTATGTGCTGAAATTTCAGTAATAAATACTTTGCAATAGTAATTTCCAAAAGCTTGATTACCCACTCCTTATTTCATACATATATTTGGCAAAATCACGGACATTTCAATGGAGAAACTGTTTTAAGTTGATAGTTCAGATAACTGGAATCAAAGCTGTTCTCTTGCATTTGCAGTTCTCAATTCTTAGAATAACTATGCACTTTATGAGAGGAAAAATCCTTACTTTTACAAGGAGCTGCAACTATCAAAAAATCATAAGAGCCAATATAAGTGAAATGAAGGAGTAAGAGATATTAAAGCTGTGGATTCATCAGAAGTTTTAAGAAGCAAATGGTAAAGACAAGTGGTTTTGTAGTGTCAGATATTTAATGACTGCTGGAAATGAGTGTAATTTAGACATTATGAAGAAAATAAAAGTGTAGCAAGAAAAGAAACATTTAAAATTTGCCCGTTCATAGGTACATTTATTATATCATACAGAATTTTCCATAGAATAGAAACTTAATTTTTGATCATTATTGGTATTTCAATAATGCCCGGAGAGCACACATGTTTCATTAATTTTAATGAGAGAAATGTGGTAAAATTCCAGATAGAGATTTGAAATGCAGATAGCTGCATCCAAAGCCTTGTAGTTAATGGCTTAATATAGAATCATAGAATCATAGAATGGTTTAGGTTGGAAGGGATCATCTAGTTCCAAGCTCCTTGCCATGGGCAAGGACACCTCCCATTAGACCTGGTTGCTCAAAGCCCCGTACAGCCTGGTTTTACCTGGGCAACTTGTTCCAGTGTTTCACCACCCTCACAGTGAAGAATTTCTTCCTAATATCTAATCTAAGTCTACCCTCTTTCAGTTTAAAACCATTGCCCCTTGTCCTGTCAATACAAGCCCTGGTAAAAACTCTTTCTCATCTTTCTTACAAACCCCTTTTAAGTATTGAAAGGCCACAANCTGTAGACCCCCTTTACGTACTGAAAGGCCACAATAAGGTCTCCCTGGAGCCTTCTTTTCTCCAGGCTGAACAACCCCAACTCTCTCAGCCTGTCTTCAGAAGAGACGTGTTCCACTCCTCTGACCATGTCTGTGGCCCTCCTCCAGACCCTTTCTAACAGGTCCATGCCTTTCTTGTGCTGAGGTTCACTGAGCTGTACGCAGTACAGGTGGGGTCTCGTGAGAGTGGAGTAGAGGGGCAGAATCACCTTCCTCCACCTGCTGGCCATTCTTCTTTTGATGTAACCCAGGATGTGATTTGCTTTCTGGGCTGCGACCACACGTTGCTGGCTCATGTTGAGCTTCCAATCAACCAACACCCCCAAGTCCTTCTTGGCTGCTCTCAATCCATTCTCCACCCAGCCTGTATTTGGGCTTGGGATTGCCCCGACCCACATGCAGGACCTTGCACTTGGCCTTGTTGAACTTCATGAGCCCCACCTCTCAAGTTTGTCCAAGTCCCT
>VYXH01005068.1:6491-45115 GCA_013397275.1 Burhinus bistriatus | reverse complement strand
AGAAGGCTATCAGATTAATCAGACATGACTTGCCCTTGGTGAATCCATGTTGACTACTTCGGAGGACTGTACGAGGCTTGGTGGTCTCTTGGTGACATCCTGGATACAAGCCCCTGGTAAGCAGCACATGTCCCTGCAGAGCATTGGCTCAGCAAACAGGTGCCTCTGTACCTCAGAAGAAAGTTGCCTACTACTATCACCCGTAGCTTTTCTTAGTTGCACTGGTTCTTATATGGGGAGCAGATTGGGTTGCCTTACTCAGCTCCAGCACCTCTCCTGATGTAATGGGTCTTTCCTCTTCATTCTGCAGAGCTGTGAAGCAGTTTTGCAAGGACACCTCAGGCTTCAGGGGAAGTCTGTTCCTCCTGTTGGTTACACATACCCTTTCAGTGCACCTTATATCTAAGGTTGATAGTTTTCAGTCTTTGTAAAGAAAAACAGGGGTGGGGAGTTGTGACAAGACATTAGCAACACAGAGTATTTTCTGACAGGAATATGCTGATCATGGTGGTGGCTTCCTTCTCCTTAGTCTAAGCTCAAACCAGGGCACCTGCGCTCTTACCACAAAGGGCTTCTTGCTTCCCAGCTGATGTCTGGAATTTGCACAACAGCATTGTCCAGCCTTATCTGACACAAAGGCCTACTGTTCCTTACACAGTGGCGACATAGTTCTGACAGGCCCTTACCACGTGTGTCATTTGCAAACTGAAGATACGGTAGGGCAGGCAATAGTCAATTGACCACCACAGTTTTTAAAGTAGCCTAAAACTAGGTGACAGTGATATAAGCCCTGAAAAGACCACAGGCCCAGCACTATGTACTCAATATAGTACCTGATGGTTTTTACCAGTAGTAGCAAAATCCCAGTGCCATGGTCAAATTTAACAACTATGCTGCCAGAGTGTGGACTAAAGAAACTGTGAAGCCTCATGCCTAAAACTTTCATAAATTTATACTTCTGTCATATTCACCATTGTGAGAATACAGGAGAGAGAAACATGAGATTGTCGTATGTTGATACAAAGAGTTTATGGATTTGTCATTTAAAATGAGCTAGGCAAATAAGAAATTTGTAGGAATGGGCTAATCAGAACTAGGAAACTGCAGTAAGACTTTAGGCAAATGATAGGTTTCTAGTAAATGACCTTTCTATGTAGAGGTCTTTGTAGCACTTTATTTTAATGGAGCAATGAAAAGCAGAGAAATAAGGCATATCACAATGTTCAGTCAAGATGTGAGTGGTAACATGTAATCAGTCCCAGAAGTAAATTAAATTAAATGTCAATTGACATTGTAAACCTATTGTTTTCTGTCCTGTAGTCAAAATTTGTTTGTACTTTGAGTTATGTTTAGGGATTTGTTAAAGAAGGATGTGTTAGTCATTTTGATTTACTCTTTGTCAAGACCTAAGCTACATATTTGGCTTGCCTGAAGAGTCTGTCAGGAGATATAATTTACGAGAAGACCTAGAGGGCAAACACTGCAACAAAACAGCCTTGTACAGTATATATTGTCCTCTTTTTGCTTAAAACCAAAATGCTTTTATAAAAACAGAATAAGTTGTTATTTTCAAAAATAGGGACTTTTAAAAGTTAAATATGTATTAGAATATCTGTTCTGATTTTCATGCTTACAGTTTACAGTGTTTAATCCTCTGTAAGTTATTAGCTAGTAGAAGCAGATTTTATTTTCAATATCATGGTAAAGATACTTTAATTTTATTTTTTTTTACTAACAGATTCTGTTAAGTCAGCAAACATAGATCTCTTTTAACAATACAATTCATTGCTGATGACCCTTCCGATGACCAGAAAGGGTTACTACAATACATCTCATATAGGAATATTTGATTTAAAATAGAAGAAAGAAAGGTATGATTTTCATTAATTCGAACATGATTGGAAGTTAATGCTTTTTTCCTTTCAGAAACTTCAAGTTGATTTGGTTTTGGTTTACTTGTTACATAGGGTGCTATACACACTAATTATAAAAATATTTTGAACAAACTGAGTAGAAGGAAACTTTCCACCATGATTTTAAAAGGGAACTTATTTTTGTTTTTATATCAATTTGGAATAAAGAAATGAATCAAAACTTTATGATACATGAGATAAAAATTATAATTGAAATTAAGGCCATGTTTGCTGTTTTATAAAAGAAAAAAAGGGACATATTTCACTACAGGCATCTCCTGATTCTCAAAACCAGACCAGAAGTTTATTTAATAGGCTCCGTTTGCAGTACTCACTGAATCTTGGATCACATCAATATAAAACAGAGGAGATGGAACAGAGTAAAAACACAATTTTGTAGTGTGTATAAAAGCTTAACATGTAAGATTTTCATTAAGGCTTTTTTTTTGCTCAGATTAGTACTGCCATAGTTATTCCCTCAAAGTAAAGAACAGTCCAAATAAAACTCTGTCCCTGCATGGATAAAAAGTACCCAGTGTTGTTATAGTCTACTGAGCAAGCAGTCTGCTTTTGATGGAGCTGAACCCAATGGGATTTATGCTACAACCTTGAAACCAGTGAATACTAGCAAAAAACATAGCCCTGAAGAAGAAAAACGGGACTAACACAAGTGGATTGGGAACACTCTTGTAGAGATCAGTTCCCATAGGGCATTCTAACAGTGGACTACTGAAGACGTGCTTCAGTCAAAAACTGTCCTTGAATGCATCACTGATTTGCATCTTAAAGATGATTAATTTATTATTAGGGTTTTCAAATGGGGTAGGACTACTGTAAATTATTGAGAAGGATTGCTACAAGATCTGGCATATTTTTATTTCAAAGAGAATGAGCAGCTTTCTTCATCTGGATAGTTTCTTCTTAGGAAACTGATATCACATTTCAATTCCTTTTCTGGAGAAACAGATGGATGTATTGCTGTAAAATATGGTGCCATTATTTTCTGGAACACGTGTGCTGTAATGGAGGGGGGTGTAGGTGCTCTTTCTGAGCTCCCAGATCAAAACTTCAGAATGAGGTTTTAATTAGCAGCTTTATTGCCACAACAGAAATACATACACTGGCAAATTATTCAGTTCTCCTGTTTACTCCTGGGTCTTGATTCCTAAGCATCTTCACCGCATGAATGTGTACAGTAGAAGCTGAATCCAGTGGACTTCCAGGGCCCAGAGGCTTCTCCTTTCCACCCTGCTTGAGCATTAGCAGGGTCTCTAAGCTCATCTGATAACCAAGGCCAGATCCTGGGCCCTTGGTATTTGCAGATGGAGGCCTCGTCCTATTAAATGGTATCCCAGCTTGAAATGCACCAGCAAATTACACACACACACAGAAAATAGAGAGTAAGGTCACACAGAAAATATTTAGAAATACAGTTTGATAAGAAGATGTCTTGCTAGACAGCCAGTGGAATATGAGCCAGCAGTGTGCCCAGGTGGCCAAGAAGGCCAACATCATCCTGGCTTGTATCAGGAATAGTGTGACCAGCAGGACTGCAGAAGTGATCATTCCGCTGTACTCGGCACTGGTGAAGCTGTTCCTTGAATACTGTGTTCCGTTTTGGGCTGCTCACTACAAGAAAGGCATTGAGATACTAGAGCGTGTCCAGAGAAGGGCAACAAAACTGGTGAGGGATTTAGAGAACAAGTCTTATGAGGAGTGGCTGAGGGAATTGGGATGTTTAGCCTGGAGAAAAGGAGGCTGACGGGAGACCTTATTGCTCCCTACAACTATCTGGAAGGAGGCTGTAGCAAGGTGGGTGTCAGTCTCTTTTCCCAAGTAACGAAATGGCCTCAAGTTGCACCAGGGGAGGTTTAGATTGGATATCAGGAAAACTTTCTTCACTGAAAGCACTGCCAAGCATTGGACCAGGCTGCCCAGGGAAGCGGCTGAGTCACCATCCCTGGAGGTATTTAAAAGATGTGTAGATGTAGTGCTCAGGGACATGGTTTAGTGGTGAACTTGGCAGTGCTAGGTCAACAGCTGGACTTGATGATCTTAAAGGTCTCTTCCAACCAAAAGGATTTGCTGATTCTATGATTCTAAGATAGGACAGACTGCGGTGTTCAGGTCCAAGGCTCAGTCAGACAAGCATGCTGTCTGGTGACAAAGGTTACCATCTCCTTTTATTACTCTCTTCTCTCTATTTCCTCATGTTTGTTCTTCCCCTACGTACACGGCCTTTTCCTCCTCCCTGGCTTGTGCCTTTCCGTTTCTCATGTCACGTCCAACAGTTTCTCATGGTCTCTTCTGTTAGCTAAACATCAGGCCAATGCCTCGGCACCTTTCTGCATATCCTAGCAAATTCTGAGTTCACTTGGTAGCTCTTCTTTGAAATGAACCAATACTTTCCCCAAAACAAAATCCAGATGTTATTCTGAGACTACTTGCTCCTGGACCTCTCCCAATATGTAGTATAAACAAGACCGTAGCAAGTGTTCTTCCTTTTGTCCTATATAGTTCTTTAATTCTCTTTCATTAGGTTTTACACTTTCAAGTATTTCCAGGTGCTCTGATACCACAACCCACAGTGTGAACTACATACTCTCCATTTCATGGTATAAAAATATCATTGGTGGACTTCAAAATTGGCCTTGCTTTATTTCAGACATTTTGAACTGAAGAAAAAAAAACACGAAATAAGAATTTCTTAATGTTACAGGGGCACCAGATGAGATCCAGAAGCGAGTAAGTACTATGTGCCATGTAATATGAATGTAGTCTGCACTTCTAGAAATACTAGGACTGAGCACTGTGGACATAAGACACTTTGCATTAGTTGGCCTGGAGGTTACAGATCACTCCCTGGAGCAAAAATGTAGTCACTGGTGAGGCACTGATCAGGCAAGGAAGTCCCATTGAGAATTTGCATTGGGGTTGACTGAAGATGAGGATATAGATTTCCCCATTATTACTAGTCTGAGACATTTTCTCAAATCAGAGGCTTCACATAAATTTAATAGCAACAAAACCACAGGAGGGATGGACTTGTCAAATACAAAATTACTTAACTACTAATTTTTTTGTGTAATGTGCTGCTTGGATCAATTCCTTTACTGCAAGAAAATATGGTAACTATCAAACATCAAACTTCAAACAAGGCCGTCATAAGTATCTCAGAAGAAGCAAACTGGTAAGCTTAACCTCATATCAAGAAACATGGTAACAATTATAATAAAGAATACCATTATTTAATGCTAATGACTAAATACAACATGTTAAAACTTAAAAAACAGACCAAACCCAAAGAAACCAAAACCAAAACAAAAAAGCCACCAAGCTCCCCAAAACTTTTAAAAGGTTTATCAAAACTAGAGAAGTTACAATCGTTTTAAAAACCAGACATGCTAAACTAGATTTTATGCATCTTGTAAGTTTCTTTCCAAGAGTGCTTAAATAAACAAAGGTATCATTTAATAAGAGGGAAGGCCTAAGCAAATTACCCAACAGCATCAATATAATCATAGAACCAAAGAATAATGGAATGGTTTACATTGGAAGGGACCTTTAAAGACCATCTAGTTCCAACCCCCCTCTGCCACAGGCAGGGAAAACCTTCACTAGACTGTGTTGCTCAGAGCCCCATCCTACCTGAACTTGAACATTTCCAATGATTAGGCATCCACAACTTCTCGGGGCAATCTCTTCCAGTGTCTCACCACACTCATCGAAAAAAATTCTTCTTTATGTCTAATCTAAATCTACACTCTACTAAATCTACAGGCCCTGGTAAAAATTTTTTCCCCACCTTTCTTATAAGCCCCCTTTAAGTATTGGAAGGCAGCCACCAGTTCTCCCCAGAGCCTTCTCTTCTCAAGGCTAGACACCTACACAACACCCAACTCTCTCAGCCTTTCTTCAGAGGAGAGGTGTTCCAGTCCTCTGACCATTTCCGTGGCCCTCCTCTGGACCCTCTCTAACAGGTCCATGTCTCTCTTGTGCTGAGGCTCGCTGAGCTGGATGCAGTAATCCAGGTGGGGTCTCAACAGAGTAGAGCAGATGGGGAGAATTCCCTCCCTTGGCCTGTTGACCGTGTTTCTTTTTATGCATCCCAGGGTACAATTGGCTTTCTGGGCTGCAAATGTGCATTGCTGGCTCATGTCCAATTTTTCATACAGCGGTACCCCCAAGTCCTTCTCTGTGTGACTGCTCTCAATCCATTCAGCCTCCAGTCTGTATTGATATTGGGGATTGCTGTGACCCAGGTGCAGGACCTTGCATGTGGCCTTGTTGATCTTCATAAAGTTCATATGGACCCACTCCTCAAGGCTGTCAAGGTCCCTCTGAATGGCATCCCTTCATTGTGCTAAGGATTAATTATTAATTAATTAATTCAAAGTAAAAATTAAAGCTGTGGTAAGGAGGCGGAAAAATCACACATCCTGAATAAAGAGATGATGAAATAAAACCAAAATTTACTGTTGATAAATCCAAAACAATTCACATCTAAAAACTATATACACAATTATAGCCTTTAATGGAAGCATCCAAAAATCATATAACAGATCTTGTAATTGTAGACAGAGCTTGGCAACAGTAGCTCAGCACTCTGTTACGGTCAACATGTGAAGAGTATGTTGTAATATGCACCACATCTGCATGTGTGAAGTTCAATACTTCATTTTCAAAGGATGTTAGAAAAGACCAGAAAAGTTCTAGGATGACCAAAGAAACTAAATGATCAGAAATTAAGTCAAAGTCAATGACCAGCAGCTTCCGCTGCTCTCATGTCTGTCTTTCGGAAGAACGACCCGCAAGAGCTGCAGCGTGGTATTCTGTCTTGGGACATTGTATACTTTCCACCTTCTCCTCCATCCAAGGCTTCTATTTTTCTTCTCTGTCTTCTCATTCCACTGGCAGTAGTGTTTTCCTTTTCCATGCCTGGACTTCTATATTTTCTTTCTCTTTTACAGCTCCTCTGCCAGTCCCTTGAGAATAATGTCATGACACAGATCTTGCAAGATTTTTTTTTTTTTTTCTGCTTTCAGTTATGTTTCAAATAATTTACTAGTATATAATTACAGAATAAGGGACATATATGTTCTGTCATATTACAGGAAAACAGCAACAACAACAAAACCACACACAAAACCCCCTTGTATGAAATAACAAGCAGGTGTCAGTAGAAGAAAATAAAAAAGCAAGTAAGCAAGCAAAGAATCAATTCCTGCCCTCCTCGACCACAGAATTTACCAAGAAGCAGACTTCGAGATTGTTTGGAAATTGGGGAGGTAGATTTTTCATCTCTTTAGTAAAGTTTGTCTTTAGTCATATATAGAATGACTTTCCTATTGGATAAATTCTTATTACAACATTAATGAATTAATGAACATCAATGAACATTTCTATTAATGAACAGTCCGACTATGATGATTTTGAGTCATTTTTCCATCCACAGGGATCAGTCAGCACAACTTTGCTGATAGGTATATAGCAGGTAAAGATTTGGTTCAGACTACTTTCCTCCCTGAAGGGAGAAGGTATGGATGTAAAGGGTAGGCTGTGGGATGTGAGTCATAAAAAGTTTCCATGATTGGCTACAGGGTCTTGTGTAAATATGTTGTTCTTTGTGCAACTGAGCCTAGTTTAGGCAGTAGATGGGTTCAGTCATTTTTATCTATCTTTAGCAATTTGCAGATTTATGGTTCTAGATTGAAAACTTACACAAACACACTAAGGCAAAAATTTAAATTAAATTCCCTTCAGAATATCAGTATATATATAAAATATGTTTTTCAGGAAGCAAGTTCAAAATGAACCATGAATTTTTACACATCACTAATTAAGCATGTGGAATACACTTATTTAAGAAGGGATTGAGTAGCATTTCTCCTAGATACCTTACAACTGAGGAAAAAATAATTTTTGAATTCTGTACATTTCAGTGGATGAGAAAGAAATGAGATTCCATTTATCAAATAGACTTACATTAAGCTCTTTACATCTGCTTATCATCAATCACATCTGTCATAGGTAGTGCTGCAAAATTCAATAACTTTTCTTTGTCATTGAAGACTGCTTGAAGCAATCAGGAGACATTTCCAAATCCACCAATATATATTCTACATACCACAACAGGGTAAAATACACAGAGATATCCCTTTTCTGTAAAATGGCTCAGCTAGAATTTGTTTAATTGGCTGAACTTTGTAACAGGAAGAAAATGAAGGGGAAAAAAAAAACCAAAACAGAAAAAAAACCCAAAAAAACCCCAACCCTCACACTCTCTCCAAGAAAGCTGGGAGATTATGAGAAATACAGGTTTGTTCTGTTTGTTTGTTTGTTTTATTTTTCTGAAAAATAAGTGTTTTTCAGATGTAGACAAAGCAGAAGCCTGTAACACAAGTGCATCAAGTGGCATGCCTTGAACCTAAATATAAGTAAATATACTAAAATAGTGTAACTGACAACAGTATATAAGTATTTTGTAACACTGTGGTGACATAGCTACACACAAGGTATAAGCATTTTAGGTAAGTATGTGAGCAATGTTAACCACCAAAGAGTAAAGACTTGTGCAGTTGTACTTCAGTAGCATGGAAAGGTATGAGAGGAATAACAGAATTTGCCAGATGAAGAACAAAGAACAAGATAAGAACATGGGACTTCACGTGAGCAGGGTATCCTGCTGGACATGCTGGAGCTGGCAGCTGGCAAATCGATAACACCGTATTGGAAGCAGTTAGGCCCCTCCTCCCTTTTGATAACAAGTGGGTAGCATAAAAACATCAGGCATGAAGAGGAAAGATGGAGAAGAAAACAATCCCATTTCTCTCATTGACAAGCTTTCAAAAACCTATTATTAGTCCAAATCTAATTATTATAGAAAAAGAAATAAAGCAAAGCAAAGAACACTGAAACAGAAAAAAGCCTCAGAAGTAACAGAACAGTTAAACTTGTTATAAACACACTTCCTAGTATCTACTCAGTTTTGGCGGTTATGTCCGTGCTTCCATTGCACCTTGGAATCCTAATATGTATTGAATATTGAGATGGTGATTCGTTAGCATCCTGAGTCCTTTGTCATGGTGGAATACCAGGTTGATGGTGATGATTTCTTCCTCCTCTCTGTAAGATGCGCTTGGCATTTTTATGTGTTTGCTAACATGCTTTACACTTTGCTTTTTCTTCATTCATGTGAAACTCACATTATGTCTGAATTTATTATATTTGACTGGTTTACATGTGTTAGATACCTGTACTTTATTTTCACTGTTAACCCAAAACCTAATCTTGTTCAGTTCCCAGGTCTGCGGTTCACTGACCATTAGTGAGTTGTTCTTACAGCTTCTGCCAGCTCCTGTTCCCTCTCTTGTTATCCCATGCATGCCTTACGCATGCACACTGCACACTGCACCTTGCATTTCCACTTTTCAAAGCTTTTGTCATGGTAACAGGTCTATATGCTTGTATACTACTACATCAATATGGTAGTTACAAATGTTTAATTCTACAGAGAGTAGCTACTCCTTTCTACTGTGAAAATTATGGTGATGCTATGCAAATATAAACAAAATTAATCAGGCATAGACACCTGGTCATTAGAAAAAATGCTGTTACAGATAAACCAAGTGAAAACAACCCCCCAGAAGGGTCAAGTTCAGAAAAAAAAGCCCGACAAGCCTTAGTTCTGACACCCTACAAACTCAGCACAAAGCCCATGGCCTCCGACCAGCAGCTGTATTACTGTATTTGCAGGACTAGCAAGGAAAATGTGAAGCAGAAATGGCTCCTACTGCAGAAATACTGCGGTTCATCTGCAGCAGAGCTGCACAACCCTCAATGAAATTCTCCTGAGCCTGATTTCTCTCCAGCATTAAGCAATGAGGAGCCTCACGGGACACTGGAGCAGGCAGGAGGTGTGCAGCAGAGCAGGAAGCATACAGTGCCTATACCATAGCCATTGTCTCTCTCCAAAGCTATAGAGGTGAGCATGTGGTAAATTTGACTCAGCGGGAAAGGCAATGTGCAGGAGAAAGTCACAAGTTCCCAACACCCCACCTAAACTCTGATTTTGTTGTGAAGTGAGTGATGAGAAGTCATTGTATAACTGTATTTCTACCCTTCTTTTCACCAAGAGGTTGAATGAAGTAGATTCTTTGTGCTGAAAAATGAGTAAAAGAAATGTTTTAACAGTTTATTGTGCATTTGTGCATGGGCACAAAGGCCCAAAGATGGAATTTTGCTGGCTATTCACAAGCTGACACAGGCTAATGTCAACCAAGTCTAAGAATGAAATGTGGTAAGTAGGAGAAAGTTACAACAGTCTTTACAGGATAGTAGATTTTTTTCTCTGCTCTCTCTTTTCCAACATATAAGTAAACATTCTTGTCTTGTCAGTTTTGTGTTATTAATAAATAACCTGTATTATTCTTGTTTTGTAAAGTGTTGTTCTCTTAACCCTCCACCATGTTATAATGCACTTAAATGCATATGAGCGTACGCACACCAGCTAGAAAGCATTATAAGCACAACTGGTGTACAGTTCGTTTAACCAAGGAAGCCATGAAATCTGGCAAGAAGGAAGGAAGACTATCTGGAAAGGAAACAGGAGATTTGTTTCCAAAACCCGTTGTTTTAATGTTTTTCATTCAGAAAATTATAATGTTGGTGGTTTTGGTTTGGTTTAGTTTTGGTTGGTTGTTTGGTTTTTTGTTGTTGTAGGTTTTTTGTTTTGTTTTGTTTTGTTTTGTTTGTTTGTTTGTTTGTTTTCCAAAGATCTTTCTTTTGTACTTTATGTCATTACCTTCATTATTAAAGGTTTTGGATATCCAAACATTTTTCATATAGTTTGGGTTGTTTTTTTTTTTTTTAAAAAAAGACAATAAAATCCAACTCAAAGTTCTGTAAGATCCTGTGATACATGCCTTTTATTACTGTTCTTTAGTTATGTCTAAGCTATTTGAGCGCCACAGAGACAGTAAGTAAAAGGATAAAAAAGAATAGTTTTGTCCACAGTCTCTCTGCCTGTCATATCAGTAAGTTTCCATATGATCACAAGTATTAGAGCCTTACATCAGCAAGACACAAATCTCAGGGCTTTCTAAGTGATTAGTTTCCAGTCCCATCTATTCTATAAATGTGAAGGCTGAGAAAAGCCCTCAGAAATTTCTTAGCTCAGTCTGATAGAAGAAAATGGAACACTGTATCACATTAAAATTTGATTTTTATGTCTCCCATATCAAAGCAATAATCCCTTGCTAAAGAATTATGATAATCAGTCTATAGAACATCAGGCAGAAGGTTAATTAGTTCTAGTGCTAACAGTTTACTGACAAGCAAAACCTTTAGGTCTGCTGCTCTGTTCTGAACACTTGACTGTATTTGGAGCAGGTTATCTTTCAAAGAGATCAAAAAAGACAATTTCAATTTCTGGATGGAATTTTGCAGCACATCATAAGTCATAGATATGCTTTACAGGATCAGTGGGAGGCATTATTATTATTCAAATGGCACTAGAGCCCCCAACAACCTCCTGTTTCTGAACCTTCTGGTTGTGAGATGACAAACGAGGAATGGAGGGAAAGCTTCTAGTAAAAAAGGTGTTACTTGCTTTGATCCCAGTTTGATGATAAACGTGAACAGCTTGACATAGAAAAACTTAAAAAAAGAAATCACATATAATATGTAAAAGTTATAATTGCTTAGAATTTAAATATGCTTTTAAAGTTAATGGTGCTCCTATTCTACCAAAAATATTTTAGAATTCTTATATGTAGGATATGTTTACATTTTTATTTGATAATATGCTCAAAGAAGTGAAAGCAGCATGCATCTTCTATATCAAAAGTTTTGTTTTGTTAAATCATACAGTGATTGAACAAAGTACAGAGGAAATAATTTCATTGGAGCATGACCAATAAACATAATATAATTCCTAATATTTGGAATACTCATTAAAGGGTAACAGAAGGCTGTCATCTCCAGTATTTGAACTTGGTTATTAATTTCACGGGGATTAATTAACACAATTCACAAGTCACGTCATGATCCACCAAATTGACTAGATGTGGAACAATCTGCAGCTTACAATTTGAGAAAAGATGACCTATGCATTCAAAACCAATGATCATAACCAGATAGAATCTAAAAACTGGAAGGAAGAAAATACTTTGCATCTCCATTTTTTCCTTATACAAAGAAGTCTTAAGTGGTTGATTATTTGCTACACAGGAACAACATCATCTTGCCGGAAGCACTCAGATATTTTTTAGCTATGTGTGAAAGAAGTTGTGCAAATGAGCTCTTTTCCCCTAAAATTCATGGCTGAGTGGAAACTCTCAATCATTTCTGCCACCACCAAAGCAGAACATTGTCTGTCACCTTTGGAAATAAATACAGAAGTTACGACATTAGTGTATGCAATGCTTCCACATTGTTTCCATAGGGCAGCAGCATTGACTAGATTTCCATATAACAACTTTGGACAGCTGTATCCCCTTTCATATTAAAAGAGTAGTAATCCACAACGACCTAAAACCTAGATATTTTCAAAGAAGTTTTTAATGTAGAGTTATTTTTAATTGAAAAGTGTTAGGAATCTGTTTCCTGTTCTTCCATATAACTGTAACTATATGGAGATACTGGAAAAGGCTTATCTGTTTTTTTTTTTTCTTCATGTATGTATTTCAGGTGTATTAATAGAAAGTTTATCAACATGCAAGGCCACTTTTTAGCAGTTTGTGGAACAGAATACATAAATACTATTAAAGGGAAAACAAATTAGCTCAAGGAATACTGCTGTGTTTCAAGGTCTCCTACTCAGCTTTATATAAATCCTTATGTCTCAGTTGAAGTGAATGACATTTTACACCAACCAATAAATTGTCCTTTTACTATATTGTCAAAGGAAATGAAAGTTTCTCTTCCAAATTGGATTTTGTGAGTGCCATGTAGGCCTTTACTGAACAACGAAGGCTTGGAAAAATCCATCCAAGAAAATTATTTTTCCTTATATATTTCAAGAGCATAAATGTTTTTCTTATGTGCACTTTGTTTCTTGCTTTGGTCCTGTACAATGCTAATGCTAATATTCTTATTAAAATCTTATATGTGGAGGGCCTTCCCTAGTGCAATTCATACTGTGTATGTTGCTAAATGTACACTGCAAAAATGGTTAATTTTCTATTTCAATGGTGACCCTAATATGCATAGAAAGTAGTCAGAGCTATCAGAAACATCTCTTTAGTGGCCTTCAGGAAACCTAAAGTTTTTCATTGACATTTGGGGGATGTTATGTCAGAAATGTTCTCATTGTTTCTAGAGAGTATAAGGTAGAATTATAGATTGTATTACAAAATTGTACTGACCTGAAAGATCAGTCATACTTCAGGAGCACTGGGAACAATGTCACCACCATTACTTCAGGGAAAACCACAGGATCAAGGGTAAAAAATTATATAAATAAATAGGGAAATGGATCTATTTTCATTTGACAAAGAGAAAAAGAGGCTGAAACTATTACAGAAATCAAAGCATGCCTAAAAAAATAATGAGAAGTTCAGATATAAAATATCAATTTGTGAACATCATTTTAAGTCTTGCCATTTAACCTGGCTGACAACTAAGCCACATAGAACTGCTCACTCCCTCCCTCCCAACGGTATGGGGGGGAGAATAGGAGTAAAAGTGAGAAAACCCATGGGTTGAGATAAAGACCAGCCATTCCTTGAGCAATAGCAGTTCTCACCCCCCCCAGCTTTTATTGCTGAGTACAATGTTATATGGTATGGGATATTGCTTTGGTCAGCTAGGTTCAGCTGTCCTGGATGTGTCCCCTCCCAACCTTTTGCCCACCCCCAGCCTACTCGTTGGCAGGGCGGTGTGAGGAGCAGAAAAGGCCTTGACACTGTGTAAGCACTGTTCAAATAACTAAAACATCAGTGTTTTATCAACACTGTTTTCAGCACAAATCCAAAACATAACCCCACACTAGCTACTATGAAGAAATTTAACTCTATCCCCACCTAAACCACTACAGTAAGAAATGGAGAAGAAGATGGAACAGGACATGCAGATCTTTTTTCCTTATTGGACATCTAAAAGAGCAACATCAGAACAAGTAAATTTTGAAGACTACTCAGTAGATTTTAAATCCAAGGTAGAGGGATAAGATCTAGTCTTCTATGTGCTACTGGTGATGGGTGAAACTTTTTCTGAAAGAACACACCTGAATGTCTCGTTCAGTCAGAATGGCCCTAAATGGGCTAAATTTAATGGACAGGATTTCCCTCTGGAGTCTGTTTCAACTGCAGAAAATGTATTTCTTTGGCTATGCATTAGGCACTCAAACACTTCAATGCAAGTTGAGTATCTATTTTAATGAAACAATTTATAATAGCATTTCCATAATAAAAAGAACTCTGTCATTAGCTTTTTCACCACAGAATCTCATACATATTTTTGCAGACACAGACACAGGTTCTGAAAAACCTGGAGACTGATTTTATCTTCTTTCACAGTATGATAACTGCATTACTCTCTTTTTACAAAGCAGAAGTAGAATTCTCCGCATTATCGTATGAGCACAATTCCTCTGTCTCACTAGTACCAAAACTGCCTTCTGTGGCAGAGACCCTCCAGGTGTCTCCCATGTGTAGTATATCTTTACAGAGATATCTCTTCTTGTGAGTCAGTCACTGGCAGACATTTGTCTCTTTTGATTAACAAACGTCTCAGCCAAAATTAGCCATCCAAAAATTAGTTGCTTGCTCCAAGTTAATAACTGTGTTTTCACTATAATCAATGGAGAGAGATTGGTACCTCCAAGTTGCAAGTTATTCTCTCTCTTTTAGAAAACTCTTTTAAGCTGGGATGAACTGTTCTCAGCAAGTGCCTGTCTCTTTCTATTTCTTTCTCTTTCTATAAAAGCAATCAAACTGCTAACTCAAACTCTGAGCATGATTCAGCTACCTAAATGTAGGTGTCAACAAACTCTTAGATAACTTTCCTAGCCTCTAGCTGCTGCCCCAGAAGAACACAGGTGTCTCCTGTGTTTCTGTCTCTTTAAATTGTAAACAGCTAGAAAGATAAATTAATTTTTAACATTGTATTGGACACGCTTTGAACTAAAATTGCAAAACTAAATTCTCTGTATCTAGATAGGAGTATTGGTTTCAGCACATCTTGGTACTGTGAAATAAAGCTCTGTGTCTGAACTAAGATGTAGAAAAGCAGGCTCTAATCTTTCAGTATCCAGGGCATACTCATGCTGCTCAAGTAATTAATTATGGAATGAAAGTTCAAGTTGTAATAAAATTTGAAGTGGCACGAATTAGTTCAACAAAATTGAAACTGGGGGACCCTGCTGATATTAGTGAAGTGCAGACAGTTGGTTTTAATATTTGTGTCATTCAGCAGAGAGATTTTCATTACCTGCAATTCCACAGTATTAATCCATTTGAAAGAGGCAGGCTACTGGAAATTCACGACAGGAAATTCATGTAGGGGAATTTAAAAAAAGATGCAATTTCAGTCTTGCCAGTCCAGCATCACTCAACTTAATAATGCTCATTGACTGCAATGAGGACAAAAACAATTTGTACACAAATGCAAAATGCACAGAATAGGAGAAATATAATTACGAAGTGTGGGATTGATCTGGCTGCTAGAGGTAGCATATGTTTGACCAGATATAGAAGCCTGCAATGTAAATACCATGACCTGAGACATCTCTGAACTACCTTTATGGAGAGGAAATCATCTTACAAGTACACAAGTCAGGACATCAGGTGAGTCCAGTTCAAAAAGTATCTGCTTCCTTTCACTGACTAGGAAGAAATTAACAGTACCAAAATAAGATGTAAACAACCTGGTTAGCCATTTAAAATTAGGGGAGATGAAACCTATCACAGCAACTTGATATCATATATTCTTTCCTATTATTATATGTATACATATATTACTATCTCATACAATCATGTAACATCATAAATTCATGGCATATTACATATTGATAATAATACATATTATTTAATATTTCACTGTATTGTTATGTATAAACCATGATATGATATATTGTAAATAATACTCTTTATAGTGATCAGTATTTTGGGAAGTGTTCTTTTGTCAAGAAAATATTAACTTTTTTTCTGTTATTTTCTTGTTTTGTACTGGCTTGCAGTTGTTTATATAAGGACATGAAGACAGACTTCTACTAAAGAAAACAAAAAACTTTGGTATTTTGCATTTTTTAAAAGATGAAATGACCTAAAAGAAAATGATATCTGGGAAGTCATTTGAGAACATAAATATAGATGTTTTGTGCCATATTAGATACTTTACTTCATCCTATCTGTCCTCCAGCTGCCATTCTGGAAATGACTGTATCTCCTGTATGCCTGGTATCTTATCTATCAGCCCCAAGGAGATTTGTTGGTTATCAAAGATATTTAACATGGCAATGGATGTATCCATTCAGATATTTGATTTTCATGTTGATTTCAACTGTATTTCACATTTTCCTACAATTTTCCTATCACAGAATATTAAGTATGAAAGATCAGTGTCATGTTTATGGAATTTGGACAAGATGTATTGAGGCAAAATTATCTAGATAGATTTGGCTACTCAGCTGGTTCCTAAGCTGTGGAGAACTGTTTTTGATCTAATGTGATTGTAACAGACTCAATCCATGTATCATATTTTCATCCAAGTCAAAATTATTGATGAGATCTTCTAAAGCCCCGTGGCTATTTTTTCACCAGTGGAAAATAATGGGAGCTTTCTCACAGTGTCAATTACAGTGGCAAACAGTGAAGGACATAATTTCAAGTCAGGTCCAGGGTCAAGAAAGCAGAAATATGTTTTAGAGTCTCATTTTCTCACTGCTTTTCATAGGAATCAGATATGAAATTATTCAGGGTATGACTTTATTTCAAAATGATTAAACACTAGTGTAAATGAAAAAAAAAGCTAGTGGTGCTCACAACCTATGCTTGAAGTATTGCTTAAGCTTCCCTGTACTATGTCAGGTACTGTGTATTATCCAATACTTTAGCTTTGAAACAGGATTTTTGGGCCATTGGACCTGATCTTCTGCTGTGACAGATAACCATTTTTTAAAAATTCATTTGCAGATATACATTTGAAAAGGAGCTCATTTTTAGGTCTCAGAAGTCCTTTCACAAGGCTGCTCCAGAACTTCTTTAATGGGAAGGAACCTTCTGATAATCTCTAACTTAGGTTTTTTGGTTTTTATTTTTTCCCCAGGTAATTTTTTTCTGTTTGTACCAAAGCTATTCTTCAGTTCAAACAGTATTTTTATATAGTTATAGACAGCTACCACATTTAACATTTGTTTTTCTGTACTAAACAAGACAAATTCTTATATCTTCTGTTTGTAAAACTCCATTTCATCCTATTAATCTTTCTCTGTACTAGCTACGTTTGAGCTCATCCTTTTTGAACCATGAATGACTAAAGCCATATACTATATTCTATGGAAAGGTCCAGTAAGACTTTGAACAGAGACAACAATTCCAGCTTTCTGTTTGAACTACCTTGTTGGATAAAAAATAGATTCCAGATGATTTCCTCATTCCTGAATTGACCTCCTTGTCACACTGTGATGAAATTAGTACACCTAAACAAGTTTCCTTCCCAGTAATTAAATAATAATAAGGTCCCAGATTGTATCAGACAGGGTTTTTTTTGTCCCTTGGTCAACAATTTTACTACCTGCATTGTTTCATTTAATTCTATTTCTATCACCCAAGTTTACAAAGTTCTTTATATATGCTAACTCAATCTTCTGTATTGAAAAGTATTGACAATGAGTTTCAAGTCTGTCTCAGACGTAAATTTCATTAGCACATATCCAGTTTTATGCCAACATAATTCAGGGAAATACCTGTTCATTTTTACTAGTTATTTCACTTCAGATTTATGCTTCTCCTTTCAGAATTATCTGTTTCTATCTTCCTATGAGATAGCCATCAATTGCTCTGCAAGCTGTCCACGAATTCTTGCCTTTTCCAATCCCATGTGACACTGTAACAAATATTTCACTGTCTTGGAGGAAGAAGTGATCTACCACATTTCCTGCAGCTAGACATAAGTTTTCTTATCACAGAAACATATCATGTTAGTCCAGTATGACCTACCTCCGGGAAACTCAGTAAAATTTAAGAATTAGAATTTCTTAGACATCTTCCTTAAATTTTATTTTTTTCTTAAATCCTAATGCTGAATGTTTGCATTTTAATAAAATTAGGAGAAAATTTTCCTATTTTTACTTATTATTGTTTCTGATACTCTTGAATTGTTACTCATTCTTATAGCTGGGTTAAAAATTTGCTTCTGGACCTGTAAATGATGAAGATATGAGGCACAATGCTAGCCCATTAGGGTTATACTCCTTTCGGATCTGATCTAGCTCACATGCAACTCCTTTGAGCTTTTGCATTGTGCTTACCTCCCATTTGTTACTTTTGAGCCATTAAACAGCTAATGGCTTTGAACCCATTTCACAGGCAAATTCATAATCTCTCCGTTAGAGTTCCCTAGACACTGAAATGAACTCAAGATCAAAGGTGGATATACCTACCCCTTCTCTTCTCGATGGGCTCCCTGAAAAAAGGTCAAAGGCCTTTTAAAAAAAAAAAACCACAAAAAAACCCAACCAAACAGCAAATAACAACAACAAAAAACCCAACTCAAAGCCCACCAAAACCCAAGATGTCTCAGCAGTAAGCAAAAGAGGATGAGAGATCAATTTGCAGGTCTAAAGCCAAGTAGTTCATGTCAGCATTGCTTAGTACTACTCCTCTCTATAGAAGACTTGGAGAGAGGTAGATGCAGTGATCCAAAACAGAAGCAAGAATTGTATTAATACTTAAGTAATGGAAAAATAGGTTCTAGTGCTTGAGGTTGTTTCCTAGACCTCTTTTATTTGGCGTTATAAAGTGCAATAAACAAAAAAGGTAAAAGAAAGGAGCTTTTATACAAGTCTCTTACTTTCCACAATTTCCTTTCAGGCAGATCCTTGCTTTCAGGCTTGATTTCAAGTCAACTCAGTGACTGGCAATAAAATCTGTATAGCCTCCTTTTGTTTGTAGGAGGTTACTTCTTGAACCTCTGAAGCCTGTCTGTGCTTCTGTTCCCTCTTCTTCTGAAGCAGAAGTCCTTAATCTCCACTTCTGCCTGACAAAACAGACAATCTTTTGAAATTTCCTTCCCCCTTCCATACCAAGCATACTACTTGCTCTTCCAGAAAAGGCACAACCTTCCCTTTATCCAGAGAGAGGAGAATATTAACATGTTTACAAAGCTATCATTTGTCACACTCCTTCATGTGAATTTCAGGTGTTGGAAGATGCCAGGGGGATTATACCAAACCAATGGAATGAACTCGGTCAATGCAGTTAACATCAACTATATTAACACTAATTATTTCCCATATGAAATATCACCTCTTGCACAGACATTTACCAATGTTGGATAAAAATCAATAAATTATTGGGATCTTTGCATAAGGCTTGCTTAGGGAATCATCAAATTGCTCAAGCATGATGATAGGTCACTACCTGGATAGCAACAGAGGTCTGTATCGCAGGTCCTTGCAACAGCATTTTCAACTTAGTCAGGTGGAACTTCCTGAACTGCTGTTCTGCTGAATTTTTATATACAGTTGTCCCATGGTCCTCAGCAACTGCTCCATCCTATGCATGATCTGTTGTTATTAGTTACATTAAAAACTGTACCAAATACCTCCTAATTATCTTCACTATGTAAAAAAAGAATGACCTACACGATCATTTCTGCATCTGCAGGAAGAGCTTCTATTGACTGTTTAGAGCTATCTATGTACAATTCCATCAGTTTTGCAGCAGGAACCAACTGGGAAAGTCTCTGGGATGGCCAGATTGTCCATCCAGGATCAACACATTTGGGCATAGAAATGGTGCCTATCAGCCTATACACAGCAGAAGCTGCCTTGAGGAATCTTTGGTGTTATCTGGATTTGGCACCTGATGAGCCCTGGTTAGTTAGCCAAATACTTTGTTGTGAAGGCAGTTAGGAGTTATAGCTGGTGAAGCTAGAAACAAGGTGATTGTCCATTGTCTCATCTAGGAAGATGACTAGATAGCTAGGAAGCTCTCAACCATCCTGAGAATTAACAAAGAAATACATGAATGTGCACACAGACGTAGCCCTGGTAGGTAGACTGTAATAACTATAGCACAAAGTGTGGTTTCAACCCTATATTTATTCCATAAATACAATAGCTCTTGCCATATAGGAAATGACAATTTCATCAGTACTCATCAGTTATTTTTCTAACTTTTACATGAATGCAGTATTTCAGTCAAGTTGAATATTAGTCAAAACTGCATTAATGCTAAGGAAACATATTAATACACAACTGCATAATATCCTAAAATCCGTCAAGAAACTGGAATGTTATTTAAAACAAGTGTTTTCATTATCTTCTATAGTTAATATCCCATGAAACTTTTACAAAGTATGAATCAATTATGAATGTTATTTCTTTGGAAAATTATATGAATATTTGAAATTCTTGAATTTTATACTAAAACATATCAATTTCAAACCAAAAAACCACTGGAAGAAATTACTTGTTTCACTTACTTAAAGCACAGTATAATGTGGTGGATTCAAAATGCCTACTGCATGTAAAAATATTTTTCTATATATTGTAGGAACTCATGCAGATTTAATTGCCAGTTGTCATACACTTCACAGCTGAGAAAGTTGTTTCTTGCAAAAAGCATGTGAAGGAAATCTTATTCTCACTTGACAAAATGCCTTTTTTGGACCTAATTGTCTTCCTTAAAGATGCGTGAAAAAACTTGTTGACATTAAGGGCAGGAGGTTCAGCCTACAATAAACACTTTTACACTTAAAAGGTACAATAAATGACCCGTTTCATAAACACAAAGGCTACCTATTTTAGGTTTTCCCAAAATCTCTCCTGGGAAATGAGCGTAACTGGAACATCATATCTACATGGCTGACAAAAAGCCTTGCTTGTCAAGACTTCAGAGTTGAGGTTAAATGCCTGAGAATGGTGACTGAGGCTGTTTTAATTACAAGAAGGGGGTTTGACAACTCAGAGGAAGGAACAGGTTTTGGCAAGGCTGTGTTTCAATGAACAGAATAAAAAGTGTTAAGCTTGCAGAAAATGACCAGAAACTGGAGCTCCTCTTTAGCACGCTGCTCCAGAGCCTTGGACTGAAATTAATTTCCTGATTTTTACCACTTGCAAAATAATAAAAAATAATTAAATCACAAAAATGAAAATAATATATGTGTTGATTAAGCATATTTAGAAAGATTAATCACACTTTCAGTTGGCGGTCCATGAAGTAGATAACAACCTACGGCTTCTATGTGTTGCTCTTTTAGTCCATTTAGCAACATAAAGCAATGTTTTAACAATTAGCAAGTACTCATAAAGGAACAACTTACTTGACTTTCTTTATTAAATATCTTCTAATGAATATTTTCAAATTTTTTCATCATCACTTACTTCCTTGCTTTGTGGTAAACTGCCAGAGCACAGCATGAGCTGGTGGCTCCCTGGGCCTGTGTCACCGGGAGAGTCAGGGGCTCCCCAGGGGGGTCAGTGAGAGCTGGGCCTGGCAGGCAGGACCCATCCCACCACCCCAGCCAAGAGCAGGGCAGCCAGGGGACACCAGGGGCAGCCCCAGTCCGGGACATCAGTCACCTCCTGGACATGGGAATGGGCCAAGGATGGGCCCAGCTCAGTGGGACCCATGGCCAGGCATGACAGGGCTGTAGGGAGCTGGAGACCAGCCCTGCTGTGGCATGTCTGGGGCAGTGGCTGATGGCCCCAGGGGGCTGCAATGGGGTCCTGAGCCATGGGCAGAATGGGGAGGTGGCTCCAGCGGGGCTGGGCAGGGACAACAGGACCCTGACAGAAAGAAGGTTCATGTGATCATTATTAGCAGCTATATGTATATAAGTTTATATGTATTTTTGGCTATGAATCCCCCTTTTCAGTCCTAATAACTGTGGAATCTATTGGCTGGCATCGGTTGTATTTGGCAAAGGAAGGTGGTTTTATGGATCATCAGATGTTTTTCATGCTGTTAGAAGTAAAGTAAGCAGGTGCAAGTAACACCCTTCCAATGAATTCAAAGAATTAAAAGATATATTAAGAGTGCTCAACATTAGAGAATATCTTTATGAAAGAAACATGGCTGTTTTGACCAAACATCATTTAGGACTACAGTCACCTGAAGAACCCAGAGTTTTGGCTACCTGTCCATGTCAGGATGTATCTGCACAATTTCCTATGGGAGTAAGAACTGAACTATGAACATGGTAAGGTTTTTGCCTGGCCCATCAAGTACACGCGTGTGTTTCAGATACACATAAGGGGTGCACAGCACCAAAGGGAACCCCAGCGGTCAGGAAGGGGAGTGATGGTAACTCCTACAGCCTAGAAGGAAGAGATGGGGTTGGAGGGCTGTGCATTTCTAAGTTCACCTTGTAACTGCAAGAGCATGTACATTATTAAAACAACTTGAGGTTATAGAAGGGCCATCAGAAAATTTTAGTTGTGTATTAATGTTTTGCAAGTGTCTAGTATTGTGGTTTATCTGTCCTATTGCTGTTGTTGTTTCCAAATGGATAGTTACATTATTGTGGCTTAATTACATGTTATTAACAAGTCAATAACCGTCTTTGATTCTGATTTGTTTTACATTAGGTGAACTGAGAAGTGTTTCCCTGTGACTCTTTGTCCTGTTTCCAGTCCTGCATCTGCATTTTACCTTTTCCCAGTTCTGCGCTCTTATCCGAGACCTCAGTTTACAGTACAGACTCCCTACATCTTCAGGATGATCTCTGATTAATATCTTTAATTGGATCTTACCAACAATCTTTGATTATTGATGCTTTTAACTAACAGAACTTGAGAACTTTTGAATGGCTGATTTGTGATCAAAACAGTAATGAAAAAAGAAACACTGTCTTTTTTTCCAGTGTTGACTCTGAATCTCTGAAAATTTATCACAAGCCGTATGGATTTTCTAATAGGAAGAACAATTCAAAGTGAATTATGTAACTATAAGAAAAGATCATACAAAAATTGTAACTCAGTTAACAAGTCAATGAAAAGATATAAATACATAGAAACACAAGCTTCATTTGAGTGAATGAAGATATTATATTAAAAAAAAGCTTTTGCTAAAAGGATCAGAGCTCTACTTAAGGTAAAATTAGACTTAGAAAAAAAAGCTTATAAAGACAGAAAACTCTATTATAATTATCAAGTCTCTCCTTCTGCATAAATTGTCCATAAAACTACACCCTATTAATTTCTATTATATGCAGAGTATGTCTTTAGGGAAACATGGTCAGAATTTAAAATTCTCACTTTGGAAGAATCCAAAATGAGCCTCGCTGGTCTTTTTATTACTGGTAAATTGTCTTTTTACTTAAAATAAAAGCAAAAGCCCTCTGGTACATTTGGAGTTGTGCAACTTTATTTAGCAGACAGTTAAAGCAAGAACAAATTGTAGAAAGGTAACTGTATAAATCCACCCTTCGGCCATCAGGTCTTATCATTACTTTGTCAATTATTTCTTTGTCCACTTTATTTTCAGATTTATGTTCCTTGTGAAGGTAATAGACAATGATAAAGTCAGTGCCTTCATCATATCTTTGGTAATTCGGCAGAACTCTTGTGATCTTTTACTGTAAAGTACACATTTCAGTCTTTCAGTGATTGCCACAATTCTTTCCAGTTGTTCAGATACCTCCTGAATTGTGGATATCAGACACATGATCCTACATATCTCAACAGTTCCAAATATAAATAAATATAACCTCTTCTGCTCTGTTTTCTCGTGTTCATACATGTGTGACTCATAGCCTTCTGCTCAGTCTGACACTGCATCATACTTCACTAAACTTAAGACCATTTGTCAGACCCCATCTGTCTTCCTGAGCTACCACAAAGGTGTGTGAGTATGTGCACACTGTGAATGTGTATTTTTCTATAAATGGATGCAAGACAAGAAGCAGTACTTCTTTTAAGTTCTTAAGAAACTAGGAAGCTTGAACTCTGCCTATAGACCACAAAACAATTTGAAGATTCTTCTATTCTTGCTGAAAATTAGTTCCTTGTGAGAAAATAATTCTGGAGAAATTCTCAATCATTGAGAAACTATAACTGCTGTAACTAGTACATACTGGGACATTTGATATTAATATAATGGCTATAACTGCACCTCCCAACCATCATATAAAAAGCCAGCTAATAGGAAAAAATTTACAAGGTGTTATATGACACTTTATTGTGTGACAGAAATATTAATAACGATGGTGAATGTATGTTAGCATATACAAGAAAACACTAGTTTTTGCCTTTTTGAAGAACATATGCTTATTCTAAATGTTTCCAGATGTAATTGGCAATTATCTTAGAATGCTTTTCACTGAGCTATTCCTTTTTATCATGGACAAAAATTTCTTCTTTATGCTTAACTTCTGCAATTTGTACATCTATCAGATAAATACAGTGGAATACATGTCAATATTAGATACTGTGGAATGTATTCTTCTGTAGCAGAAATTAACCCTTTTCGTATCGTCTGCTTAAGAGGAAAATATTGGAATCTAATCTTTATGCTTTTTTATGATATTGCAAAACTATAGCTATCATAAAACCAGCCAGAATCGTAATACATAGTACCAACAAGCTAGGTCTCATTTTTCCCCATTATTTTTTACTATCTCCCATCATCTAGACCTTTCTGCATGGCAAGGGCCTCACATCCAGGTAGCTAACAGGACTTGACAATATTTTACTATCTATTATCTAGTACCTGCTCTTAATTGATCAGGTGCTGAATATATTGAATTGCTGGAGGAATTAATACCTTTACTGTCTGTTTATAATAATCTTAGAATGGGAGCACTGTGAAGGTCTACATAATTTTACAAAGGAGCTAGGCAGTTGTAATTTTTTACTGTGGTGACTTCTAACGTGAAATTTACTACTATAATTCATTTTTAGAGTTTGACCCCTGTTCTGTCATCGTCAGGTCGAGCACATCTGATTTCAGCTGCAGCAAGGTGTTGCAAATTTCTTGAACCATGAATGTTCTTGATAATGTTTGAAAAGAACTGTTTGGATTTGGTGCTATGGTTTGTATTAGGTACTACCTGTGAGTGGTAGATGATGATATGGGGGGGAACTGATTTGAAGAAAAGGTTGAGATATACAGAATTGAAAAACCAAGGCTATCTGATATAATTTTATCAGGACTGATGGATAAATAAGTTAGTGCCTTTATGTTAATATGATACACGGCAAAAGACAAAAGACGCATCCTGACAGTAAAATGTTCAGATTTTGATTCTTTTTCTTTCTGCTATATTTTCTTTGGAATACAAATTATTCCCTTTGGTTCCAGCTTTGTTATTACAGTGATTGTGTGTAAAGGAGGCTTAGTCTACATGGCAATCTGTCCCAAAGTATTGTTACTGCTAAAAAGCTGTATTTATCTGCATATATAATTTTCATTAACACTTGTAGGTATTTGCCATGATACAATACAGTTATTCATAGAGTCTTTATTGCAATATATTTAAGTACTTCTTTGACATTATGATCTGTGGCAAAATAAATTACTGGTATTTAACATGATATAACCTTAAAGGAAAGGTGATGCTAGATTCATTTATAGCTTAAGCCCTAGTTTATGGGGAAAAAGATAGAAAAAAAACCCTAACTTTTCTCTTGACTAGCTAACTTCACTTTAATGTTTGACCATCACCACTTCATGGCAGTAATTAAATAGATGATATGGAATTTGATTATTGCTTACAATAACAATATTTTCCCAGGATTGCTGGGAGAAATGTACCTCATATACATGCTTAGGCTCTCTTTTTCTTCACTTGGCAAGATAAACAGTTAAGGCATATTTAGAAGTCAGGCTCAATTTAAAATCTGTATTGACTTTGTATTACTGAGCATGTTTATGTATACTGTAATGGAACATGTTTCATTGAGCAGGAGGCTAGTTTTGATGTTTCAATGCACCATTGTTAGCTTGGAAAGGTTTTTCTACAGTTTGGTTCTATATTTGGGATACTGAATCAAAAGATATCATTTAGTGTTGCAGTAATAAAACCTTTTGAAATTACTGAATGAAACCAATCTCTAATCAAAATAGAAATGCCCTTGGTTGTTATATTCTCATTAACATCCCCTTAATGTGGGATACCAGTGTCTTCCTAACAGGGGAAATAAAATGTTCTTTCTTCCTCAGATTATTAGATTCTAAGAATACTCAGGTAATACATCTAAATCTTAATAATTCTGTTAAGGTATTATGTGTTTCTAAGTATTATTCATTGTATATATGGAATTCAGTGGATCAATAATGTTGTTCATTACAATCCATCAAAACTGAAAGCAGAGAATGTAAACTTCAAATTTTATCTGACTTGCCCACTTTGTATTATAGTACATAATTCTATTAATGGAAAGAGGAATAAACCAAAATTTATCTAATACCTTAAAATGCTAAAAATTAACCATTAACAAACCTTAAAAATAAGATTTGACATTGCTTTCCTACTCCTGGGAAAAGGGACATTTTGAAAAAAAAAAAAAGAGACAATGTTTCCCTTTTTTTTTTTAACAATTTGAGAGAATTTAAATGAGATTTTAACTTTTTTCTGCTGCTGGGAATAGGAATACATTGCAGCCAGTGGATTCAAAGGAGTTTTGAGATGTCTTTAAAATTAGAATTGAAATAATTCAACTACTTAAATCACTTAAGTTTTTAGATTTTTAATTTCAGATAGTTGAACTATTCAGATCTATAATTATTGGTAGTAGTCATAAGGACATTCAAGATTTTATAATTAAGGGGGAAAAAGTGGGCTCCCAACACAGACATTTTTATATCCTTGCTTTCTCTTGCTGTCGTACAGTTCCATCACTTCTTTACTTTCATTGTCTTGCTTTCAGTTTCATATCAAGTTAAGAGAAGACTCAGAACCCATATGACAGCATTCATATGGAAACAGGCTTGTTCACATATCAACCTATATTTTTGTTGAGCACATTATTGTTCATGATGGGCAAGGAAAGAATTATAGGTTTGCAAATATATTTGCAAACTTTAAACACAAAAGCTTACATATAAAAATGCACAATCATATTTGTGTCTCCATACTAAACACAAATATAAATCAATTTTATCCTTATTTATATTTTTACTTGCATTTTTTCTCTAATATATAACATTTTGATTCCATGAACAACTGGATGTTTAATAGTAACCATAGAATTTTACTTCATCAATTAATTCTTCAGGTACTGTTAGATTACTAAAGAGTATAAAAATCAAGGTTATTTTCGATAGTTAAGGTACTCAAATTTGTACTGGGCTTTTATGTTACGTAGTACACTGAGTTCCAAGACAGTGAACTATCTCCAAAAAACAGACTACTGCAAACTGGGATTAGATTCATGGGTTACTGTTGTGGTTTAACCCCAGCCAGCAACTAAGCACCACACAGCCACTTGCTCACTCCCCCTGAAGCGGGATGGGGGGAGAGAATCAGAAGGGTGAAAGTGAAAAAACTAGTAGACTGAGATAAAAACAGTTTAACAATTTGGAAAAAAAAAATGTAATGAAAAGGAAAATAGCAAAGAAAGAGAAATAAAACCCAAGAAAGACAAGTGATGCAAATTAGAACAATTACTCACCATCAACCAATCGATGCCCAGCCAGTCCCCAAACAGTGGTCCCCTCGCCAGCCTCTCCCCTAGTTTTTTTGCTGAGCATAAGATCATATGGTATGGAATATCCCTTTGGTCACTTGGGGTCAGTTGTCCCAAATGTGTTACCTCCCAAATTTTTGTGCACCCCCAGCCTGTTTGCTGGCAGGTTGGTATGAAAAGTATAATAGGCCTTAACTCTGTGTAAGCACTGATCAACAATGACAAAACATCCCTGTATTATCAACGCTGTTTTCAGCACAAATCCAAATCATAGCCCCATACCAACTACTATGAAGAAGTTTAACTCTATCCTAGCCAAAACCAGCAGAGTTACATGTCTACTTTGATGTAGGAGTGTCAGTACAGCTTTGTATGTTTATTTATTTCAACATGTTAGGATATCATTTTCATGTGTATGTTAAAGATTTTATCTGGATGTTATTAAAATCCAGTCTGTTTTTCAGTGACTTTAAGAGAGTATGATTTGAAATCTAGACTGATTATTAAAATGCTTAGACTATTTTTAACTTCAACTATTCTTTTTAACCTCACTTACCATCTTTCTCTGTGGTAGCTTTGTCTCAGCCAAGTTTTTTGTCTTCTCTTTCCTGCCAATGTTCATGTTCTAGTAAAAATTTTCCTTCTTCCTGATTTTAACCAAAATAGGTTGCTACTGTTCTTATCAATCTCTTTAGGACTTTATTCAAAGACGTTATTCAAAGACTTTTTTTTAAAAATTATCCTAAAGCATTGCATTATTCCATTTTATAATTTCTATTTGAATGCCTCATTAATAATAACGTTGTAACTTATTGCTGAAATAAAACATTAACTAGACAGACATTTATATTTCAGGGAACTCTAGAAGCAGTTTACTGTCCTTTGACCTATCACTTGGTCTATCTACATATTTATATGTCTATAGGCAATAATATTTGCTTTATTAATAATATTTACTCTAGTTTTATCATTAAAGAGTCCTTGTAAAGAAGTCAACTTGAAAGTACCCACAAGATTTTAAAACTAAAACTAGAATAATGAATATGAAATTAGGTTGCCATGTAACAAACACAAGTTTACATAAAGAATGAACATATAATTATATTCATATTGATATGCTAATATGTTAGAGAGTCTTCAGATGCTTAATTGGAAATTATCAAGGCAGCTGCAAATCAACTAGTTTTAACTGCATATTTACAACTGTAATATCTTTTCTTCATTCATCTGGTAATTTTAGATTACCCATTTTCAGTAATCCATGCTCCTTTTAAGATTGTTTTGTCTCTTCTTAGGTCTTTGCAATGCTGTTTATTCAGGCCAAATAACACTGAATACAGGAGAAATTTTGTCAGATTAGACTATGAGCCAAAGCTGTTTGTTGGCAATTTTTTTCTCTGGTATATGTCTTTTGATACTAACTTGTGGTTTTAGTGTTTTCAAGACAATTCAAGGAGTCATGAGGGTGCAAAATCAGAGTTCCAAGTGGCAAGTCTATCATAAATGCTGTACTTGTGCTCTGAAGCCTGACTATGTGAGAAACAATGAGAGAGTTACTAGTCCTTATTCCTTTGTAAAAGGAAGTTTATAATAGAGTTCTTTAAAAGTGGTGGTAAGCAGAAGTAGGGGGAAAAAAAATTAGTTGATTTGTATTTGTGATTATGGCACCTAAATGGCATATAATCTCTTATTCTTCTGAGCCATGAACTAAAATGAATGTACCTATGCAAGATTTATTAAAGTTTTCCAACTTTGGAAAAGTTACAAAATTTTTAAAGCACATGATCTTTAGCACATGAGAAATGGAAGACCATTCAGATCGTGTCTGAACCCTTAGTAATGCTGTCGGGTCATTTTACCCATTCCATTTTGCATGTTTCATATGATGAGCACCACTCAGCAGATACCAGGGGGTTTATCTAAACACACAGACACTTTTAGGTCACTTGAACTTTTAGGCATCTATATTGGAATTAAATTAACCACATGCCAAATATTATTATTTGTTTCCTTTTATTGTAAAGGAAGCTGAGATACAGCTATCCACACTGTAGACAACAAAGGTCCAAGAGGTGAATCTTACCTCTTAGGCATATAACAATTTTGAATGAGACAACAGGCTGGTAGCCTAATTTTCAACTAATGAATCACAGAACTATTTATTCATTTGACTGTTTCTTTGTTTTAAGCATAAAAAATGTCTGATTAATAATTTTGCATACTTTATCTCAGAATGTAGTAATCCAATAGCAGACATTTCACATCTGGAAAAAGCAAGCACTAACCCTGTTATTGACTACAGTCACTTAGAGGGAGCAAATTTTTTGCTATATTGGCACACGTCTACAGTGAATTTGAATGTAATTTTGTGATTTTTTTTTCTCATTAAAATGCTCTTTGGGAATGACATTACAGACCTTTTAGGATCTTTGGGCCTTGATCTGACTTTTATTGACTTTTTTGCTTGGTCTCAGTGGATTTTATTGCCACAATTCTGTAAGACAAAGGCTAGTTTGTGTTCCAGCATATATATCCCCAAGTTTATTTCCTGGTAATAGAGGTATAAAAATCCAATTTATTCTCTTGGAGATCTAAAATACATAAATTTACTCTATAAGTCAATGTTAATACATCTATATGTTCTAGATCACAGAAAATAAATGTTTTATTTTTCTTACTACTTAGTCTGCATGGTGTTTTAACCTTTGGAAACATAATTTGCTACTGTATTGTGTTTGCATGGCAAGGTTTTGGTAACAGGGGGCTACAGGGCTGTCCTCTGTGAGAAGAAGCCTGAAGCTGTCCCTATGTCCGACAGAGCCAGTGCTAGCTGGCTCCAAGACAGACCAGCTGCTGGCCAAAGCTGAGGCAATCAGCGACAGTGATAACACCTCTGTGATAATATATTTAAGGGTAAAAACTGCTGTGCAACAGCAGCTGGAAAAGAGGACTGACAAACAGCCTTGCAGATATCAAAGTCAGTGAAAAAGGAGGAGGAGGAGGGGCTCCAGGTGCCAGACCAGAGATTCCCCTGCAGCCCATGGTGAAGACCACAGTGAAGCAGGCTGTCCCCCTGCAGCCCATAGAGGTTAACGGTGAAGCAGATATCCACCTGAAACCCACAGAAAACCCCATGCCAGAGCAGGTGGATGCACCTAAAGGAAGCTGTGACCCCATGGAGAATCCACACTGGAGCAGTCTCTTCCTGAAAGACTGCATCCTGTGGAAATGACCCATGCTGAAGCAGTTCATGAAGAACTGCAGTCTGCAGGAAGGACCCACATTGGAGAAGTTCCTGCAGGACTGTCTCCTGTGGGAGGAACCCCGTACTGAATCAGGGGAAGAGAGTGAGGAGGAAGGAGCAGAAAAGACAATGTGTGATGAACTGATCGCAATCCCCATTTCCCATCCTGCTGTGCTGCTGGCAGGGGAAGAAGTAGAGAAATCAGGAGTGAAGTTGAGCCAAAGAAGAAAGGAGGGGTGGGGGGAAGGTGTTTTTAGATTGTTCTTATTTCTCATTATCCTACTCTGATTTGATTGACAATGAATTAAATTAATTTCCCCAAGTCGAGTCTGTTTTGCCTGTGATGGTAACTGATCAGTGATCTCCCTGTCCTTATTTTGACCCACGAGCCTTTCATCTTATTTTTCTCCCCCTGTCCAGTCAAGGAGGGGGAGTGATAGAGCAGCTTGGTGGGCACATGACATCCAGCCAAGATCAACACACCACAGCTGATTATTTGCAATTTGTACTACACAATAAAGCATTGGTGATATTAAACAGTGGTTTCACAACTACTGCAAGCTATGTTTCTGACTGTGAAGTCTAATAAAACACAGACATCAGGCACGATGTATTTTTATTAAATTGACAGAGTGCTCAAAAGGCTGTGTTGATACTCGAATCAGTCAGTGCTCTATTGTGTTTTTAGTTTTGCATAAGCTGTAACAAGAAGTATGGGTCTGTTGGAGTTAACAATATGTATTGAACATATATATGTGTGTGAATATACATATATAAATTAAAGACTAACTATAACAAAACATATTTGAACTTGACATGTATATAACAAAACTTCTTTACGGTGAGGGTGACAGAGCCCTGGAACAGGCTGCCCAGGGAGGTTGTGGAGTCCCCTTCTCTGGAGATTTTCAAGACCCGCCTGGACGCAGTCCTGAGGAATGTGCTCTAGGCATTCCTGCGTCAGCAGGGGAGTTGGACTAGATGATCTCTGGAGGTCCCTTCCAACTCTAAAAATTCCATGATTCTGTAAAAAGGTTCACTTAACGCTCTTACCTGCTCTAAAAGGGTTTGTGTCCTGAGAATGTGAATCAAAACACTGAGGACAAAATTAAAGTCACTTACAGCAGTTATGAGCAAAGGTCCTTGAAAAGAAAATTTTATGGTTTAGGAGCACTTAGTTAAATAAATTATTTCTAGTATTTCTTGAGTTTTGGGAGGGGGGGGATTTAACTGAAAAAAAAAAACAAAAACTGAGCAAGTGAATACGTTTTAGATGAAAATTAAGTGATTCACTATTCCTAAGAGATTCTTCAATATAGTTCTATAGTTCAGTCCCTCTGCATTCACAAAGATGAGATGGATAGTTAAAAAAAATTAGATTGTGAACCTGGATATGTCACAGAGATAAAACAATGGAGAGAGGAAAAAATGTAACTGACAATTTATAAAAAGCAGACTTACTCTGTCATTCTTCTACTATTTTCCTTTCTAGGCTTTCCTTCTTCATCATGAAATTGCACACTACTTAACCAGAGAATATTAAAAAAGTACAAGTACATTTACTTTTCAGTATGCATGTTTTCGTTTTAACTTAAAGATTGCATTTACCTTATAACACTGTATGTTTCACTTTAGAATATGGCCCATGGTGTAAAGACTGTAAAAAAAAAACAAACTCAAAATTATCTGGATTGAAACTCAAGCCAGTCTACAGTTTAGGAGACAAAGAAGGCTGATCAAACTCCAGTTCACTAGAGTGTTGCCTACTACTGATTTTGAGTATCTTCAATTATTTAGATAATGCTGTGTCCTTCCTTACAGAGTTACCTTTCCTAATTACCTCTCAAACTACAAGGATGTTTCCCTGAGAAAATTGTGATAGATACCAGTACTGCTTCTGTGCCAAAATGCTTTTGTAATCCTGCTTGTTAATTCTCTATTAATGTTGAGGAAGGTCTCCTTTTCTAAAGCATAAAAGCTATTTCCCCCAAAACAAAAAATATTCCTTCATTATAATGAAACACACTATCAGAATAGAATAGCAAATGGAGGTGTGTATCTAAGATATTTGCTCTTTCTGTCTCTAAACCACTGCACACAGTGCAACAGAAGCAATGAAATGCAAGCAAACACAATCAGTGCCTTTGGTTTTAATAATAATCTAATGAATGGAATAGCCAGAAATATCTCAGGACTTCAATATTTTTGAAAATTAAAAAGAAGTTCACTTAAGAGGCTTGAATTCAGTAAGAAGAGAAGAAGGGCGTTGTGACCTTGACAAGGAGACAAAGTGGTAATATATAAAAGAGAAAATTATCTCAGTATAGGAAAGAATGAACATCAGTTGGACTGCTGAGAAATTGTCTCATTTATGCCACTTCATGAAATACATAGGAAGTTGTTGCAAGGATAAATATATTATTTAAAATTAACTGTTTTTTTATAGCCTGATGCATACTAATGCCTTAATCAATCATTTTGATGATTCTCAGAATGGAATTAATTGCAACTAACTTTATAGGTCTATACTGTGGACATTTTTCAGCTCTGAACTTTTGATACATGATTTATCCAACCAGAAATAGACATCTACTTTATGACAAAATGAGGTTTACTTAAAAATATGTGTATGTCCATAGATGACTATATAGAGAGAGCTGGATGACTAGCTCAATAGACATCTAAATTTATTTTTAAAATCCCAGTTGCACAGACTATTCGCCAGAACTCTGTCCTATATGTTGTGGATCTGTCTGCAGTATGCTGCCTTTCAAAAAAAAAATATTTCCATGTCTGGATAGATGAAACTATATACTTCATTTACCACAGGTCAGTCACCAAATGCTGTAATATCTTTGCTTCTTTGTAGTATTTTCCCCCGTCCTTTAATAATACTCAATAAGAATCATCAACAACAGCCAATGTTTATAACATGCATGCTTTGAATGAATAACTTTGTATGAAACTCACGTTTAATATTTGTTATGAATTGTATTTGTACAGATTGTAAATGAATGAATTTTCTTTGTACTACTATTTCTGTAATAATATTAGTACACTTACTTTAAAGCATGTGTTGAAATCTACTGAAATCTGCTGAAAAAAGGATAAATGGAGCTAGAAAAGGACTTGTGTTACCGGAAATAAAGTTGTACACATATTTCACTAGATCAATATATCATTGAATTTTTCTATTGACCCATAGTGTTCAGGGTTTTGACTATAAATTAAATTAATATGTCTGCTTGCCAAAATTTCAGTAATTGCAACACCACCCTTTAATTTTGTTATGATAGTCGTGTCTTCACAGTACAAAGTGGAGTCTGATAAAAGAACTCATTGACTTAATTTGAAAAATTGAGCAGCTACAGGAAAAAAAAATTTGTTCACATATGGATCTTATTACATAGTTTTTATTTATTATTTCTGTATCTGTAATATCTACATATATTTATCAACTTTATATATATATGTGAGTGTGTGTGTGTATATATATCCCTTAGTTTCTGAGTATAGAATCTTCTTGACTGAACTTCTCAAATGATTTCTCAGTTACATGAAAGTAATGGATGATCTCATGATGTCAAAAATGGTATTATCTTTTATTTTATCTTTTATTCTTACATAAATACTGTGTATTTTTGTTATATTTTTTACATTATAAGAATTCCTAACATGAAATTGACTGCTTTTCTTCTTACTGGCCGAGAATCAAGAACCTAATGATAATTTTCAGTTTTCATTTCAGGCATTATGCTTAACTTTATCTGCTTTCTTAAATATAGACATATTATCTACTATTGCATATGTTGATAAAAACTAACAATCCTTCCCCCCCCCTTTTTTTTTTTCTCAAGAACTCATGAGTTGATGCTGACTTGAAGATTAATATCAAAAATCATAGCTGGCTTATGTATTTGACAATAACCACTGAGACTGCATATGTTTTTTATTTTTTCTAACAAAAGCCAAGAAAAAAAGCAGTGAAGATTTCTACAGGTTTGTTCCCTCTCTCTGGACCAAAGCCCTTGAAATGATGCAGGATCAGGGATTGCTGTTTAGAAAACATTATGCCAACTCTGTTGAAAACAAAAAAAAATTTCCTAGTTTCATTGTCATTACTGCAGTTAACTAATAAAATTCTAGGGAACTTTAAATGAGAAAAGTAATGTAAAGCTAGCCAAATTCAGTGTCCCATGACTGCAATGTAAACTAAAACAAAGTAACAATTCTCATAATTTTTGCTATGTTTTTTATAGGCACTTATTATTAGCAATTTTTCTAGCAGTGAACTTGGTAATAACATACTTGTTCTTATCCAGCTAATCTGCTAGTTGTCCTACCTCCATATAGAAACTGGTCAAACTAAAATTTTACTGGTATCATCTCTATCATGTGTGATACAGTAATGTAACTGCCACATGCAAAGAAAAATATTTTAAAAAGAAATTAATTTAATATTAACAGTCTTACAAAAAGAAAGCTTTTATAAACTCAGTAAATGTAAATAATCTCAGATTCTGGTTATGTTTATTTTTCTTCTTTGCATGACCAGATTTCTTAAGAGTAGTGTTTTCATGTTGTCTTGTATTTGTTATCAAGTTTCACAGGCCACTAAAACTATGAAAAAAAAATTTAGTTTCATATATATACATACACGTAGGATGTGCTATGCTATTCATTCAAATAAAAGATGTTTCTATCAAAAATCTGTTCTTGTCTCGTAATGTTGTTCAAAACTGCAATTCTATAATGAGCAAAAAAAAGAGGTATCTATTTTTATCTCAACCAGCAATGTGGCTGAGATACTAGAAGAAGTAAGTGTAGTCTAGATTTGTTTTATTTGAACTTCTAGACCCATATAACTATGGATCTGTATACTCATAAAGACCTAGGACCTGATTCTCAAATTCATGTAATGCATTTGCACTATGAAATTATAATAATTTCTTAATTCAAATCTCTGAATTAGGAGAACAGGTATAAAAGATTCCTGTGCAGATAAACAGCTGCCAATTCATTTTCCTTTTAAAGAAAATCAAGAATTTATATTATGCTTTGCATGAAATCATTAAAATAATTTCCCTCTGTCTTTATATCACTGAACAGTGATTATTCTTTGGCTTGTAGAGCTGGAGAAGAAAGACTGGAAGATAGATCCCAATATTTATGTTTATATTAAAGGAAGGTGTTCACCACCAAGCCCAGAACACACAGAGCATGGCATTATAGAGCAGGAAGTATATAGAAAGTACTTCAGCTCCCTCCATGGTTGCATGCTTAGGTTTCACCCGAGAGGAATCACTGGAGGCAAGTGGTGGCAAGCCTGAAGATCACTTCCTGACATGTCTGAGTGCAGCCATGATGGGTTCTTTCGGGACCGGGATTAAAAAGACCACCATTCAGCTTACCTTCTCCATAGTAGGTATTACTGATATTTTCCTCCGATACAAATAAGATGGAAATTATGTTTTTCTCTTGCTAAGCATCTCATCAGAGATACTATTTTATTTAATTGATAATGAGACAATTAGACATTTGAGCCCTTGTTTACCACTGGAGTAACTTAGAATTAAGCCTATATAATACTGTTGACACCAGTGAAGGTATTCCAGCATATGGCATGCCGTAACAGCAAAAATGTCCATGAAGCATGAGACAGAGATTGATTATTGGAAGTCTTAAAAACAGAGACTCATTGTTTAAATGTTTCAGCAAGCAATTATTGACTTTTTTATCAGATCTGTAATTGTAATTAATTATTCCTTGGAAGCTGTAAGATCTGGTTTATCAGTAGTTGCATGGATTAAACACAAAATTGATTCCACTTAGTTGTTCCGCACTTCACTACTCTGCTCAGAGGCAGTTACTTTTTCTTTCTTTTTTTCTTGTCAGCTGAGCACTCTTCTCCTCCCATCTCATACTGTTGTTGCAATGGTTAATCTGCTTAATGTTTTAATGCTTCCAATTTCACCATAGTTTCAATATTTTCCATTATTTGCCATGTACCTCCCTGAAGTAACAATGATTCATATTACAGTTTAAAACAAAGGAGTCAACCATCAAAACCTGATTTCTACTTATGCTCCAAATTATATTATGCAATTGTATTTCTTCAGTGAAGTGTTACTTAGTATACAGGCTGTTCATACAGTTAGGGTCATGTTCTTAAGATACCTGAAACAAGCATGTAAGAAATCCAGAATTTGGCTACATAAGTAAAGAAATAAATAGGAGTACTGGAAGTCTGAAATCCTGAAATTTGCTCCTCCTGGCACTGGGAAGGCCCAGGTCATCTACTACCAATTCCTCCAAAATCAACATGAGTGGAACTTAGAGATAAGTTATGACACTCCTGTATTTAGGTGCCTAAATGCAGAAATGGATTTCAGCTTAGATATCTAAATACAGTGTGACCTATTCAGTTGCCTAAATACAGATATCTAGTGGTTTTTTAGATGATATATGGTATTCTATCTGGGCTCATGCTGCATCTTCAGCAGGATTAAGGTGTCCTGTAGGGCATCTGTAATATATCTGCCAACGATAGCTGAAGGTGTCTCTCACCTAAAGTATGTAAAAGGTGAACAGACTTATGTTTAGGCACCTGATTCAGTGCTTGTGATGTAAATTCCCACAATAGTCAAGATAAATCTTGTGCTAAATTTATTTCTGTAAATCTAGTATCTTGTGCCATTTCAGACAACCTAATATATTTCACCTCACCTTTAACTGTCTCTGCTCTAGATCTTGTATCATATTATCAGTATTGTGCTGATTTCTTAGATATCTTAGAAAGTATTGGAGAGCATAGGATGTAAATGCACAGGCAGTTGCACAGAAAGTATCAGATAGCACAGGATGTAAATGCAGAAGCCACTGAACTGAATCTCTAGGGTCCAGTAAATAGACCCTAGAGAATAATTCAGGTGACCAAATATAGAGTTTTATTTCAACGAATACTTTTCCAGTACTTCATTATCTATATTGACTGTTACGACTGCTTACACACCTAGTAGTATTTGAAATGCCCTGACAGCAGATTGTTTCTTTTCTTAGAATAGAATAGAGTATTTCAATTGAAAGGGACCTACAACGATCGTGTAGTCCAATTGCCTGACCAATTCAGGGCTGACCAAGTTGCAGCATATTATTAAGGGTATTGTCCAAATACCTCTTAAACACTGACAGGCTTGGGGCATTGACCACCTCTTTGGGAAGCCTGTTCCAGTGTTTGACTACCCTCTTGGTAAAGAAATGCTTCCTAATGTCCAGTCTAAACCTCCCCTGATGCAGCTTTGCACCATTGCCCCATGTCCCACCACTGAATCCCAGGGAGAAGAGATCAACACTTCCCTCTCCGTTCCCGCTCCTCAGGAAGCTGTAGAGAGCAATGAGGTCGCCCCTCAGCCTCCTTCTTTACAAACTAGACAAACACAAAGTCCTCAGCTGCTCCTCATAGGACATTCCTTTCAGCCCTTTCATCAGCTTTGTTGCCCTCCTCTGGATGTATTCAAGGACCTGAACATCCTTCTTAAATTGTGAGGCCCAGAACTGCACAAAGTATTCAAGGCGAGGTTGCACCAACACTGAACACAGCGGGATAATCACCTCTTTTGTCCAGCTGGTTATGCTTTGCTTGATGCACCCCAGGATGCGGTTTGTCCTTTTG
>VYXH01005067.1:384560-395225 GCA_013397275.1 Burhinus bistriatus | reverse complement strand
AGAAGGCGCCGTGCGGCTTAAAAGTTAATTGCGGGGGGATTTTACGTCTCGGGAACAGCGAGAGGCTGCGGTTAACAGTCTGCGGGCGTCTGAAGTCAGGGCTCACACCTGCCGGCAGCCCGGCTGGCAGTCGGTGTGCCCAGCTGTTGCAGCCGCATTAGGTTTTCTTGAGGAGCAACAGTTATTATACCAGCTTAACGTGTGGTTTGGTAACAGGAACCGGGTTTGTTGTGAGGTTGGCTGAAGCCTCTCGTTGTTTTTTTGTTTGGGGTTGATTTTTTTTTTTTTTCTCTGTCTCACAGTAAATTGTTAAAAACGTACGCATTAGTCTGTGGCTGTGTTCAATTTTGCCAAGTGCACTTACTCATTTCTTTAGTACGGAAAAGGGCTCTTTTTCCTTGTGAGGAAACAAAAAGTAACAGAACAGCAAGGATCTGTCAGAAAAAATTGTTTCTTTCCTTGGGGAGAGGCGGTAGCAGCTTCTCTGTCATTGTGGGGTGAACGGACTTACTAGTATCAGAGTAAGGCTTATAGAAGGAGACCTTAAGGGGAACTTTCCTTGAGGTTAACTGGTCTACTGTGTCTCACCTGAGGATCTGCTCCATTGAACATCCTCTGACTTGTTCCAAGATCTAGTCCATAAACCAGCCTGTTTCATTTTGAGTTAGGCAAATTTCCTTAATAGTAACCTTTTAAAATAAATAAACTTCCTTAATAATAATCTTTTTTTGCATTTGATAGCCTGGGAGAGAAACAGCTGAGGGGTAGATGTGGTAGATAAGCTTGCAACTGAAGTGGAGGCAGTGAACAGGAAAGAGCTGCTCGCTCTCTTTTCAGACCAAGAATTACAACAGTCAAGTGACACTGGAAGGCAAAAGATTGAAAAGAAGTAAGAGGAAGAGGGTTTTTACACAATACTCAGCCGCAGAGTGTTTTGTCCGCTCCCCAGCCTACTGGATGTCAGAAAACTTAAGTGAGTTCAAAAGCACCTGGATGGAAGAAATTGAATTTTCGTGAAAAGTAGAAAGTTGTAACCCCTGGCTTTGGAAACTGTAAGGAGCTGGAAGGGAACAAAAACTGACAGAACATGAGGAGAAGACATTGGAGAGTACTTGTTCTCCTTCTGCTCTTTCTCCCGTTTCTAGGCATCTGCTTTTGGGTACTCTGAGACAACATCCTGGGCTGAATGGGCCCTGTGGATGTGATGTGCCTGTTCTGCCATGCATGTAGCTTTTCTAAGATGGTCATAGAAAGGGAAGTGAAATGCCACTATATTGGTGCACCTGTGGGGTTTGGTCTTATGTATCTGATACTGATGGGGTTGGTTCAGTTCTTGTGTATTTTTCTGTACGCTGCCCAGCTGTAAAGGCATTTAAAGATCACTAACAACCCTGGTTAATGCTTTTTGATGCATGATTCATATAAATGAGCAGTTCTTAAGGACTACAACTTTTTGAAAAGCAATAATGGTGATAAGGGATACATTCAGGTTTGAATTGCTTGTATTAGCACAACCCTTGTGCTGGGATTACATTGAGGATGCAGGAAAGCAGACCAGACACTGAAAACTGCTTGTGTACCGGGTTCTACAGCTTTTGTGGATGATAACCTATACTGTGCGTGCTATTTTCTGGCCTAATATGTGCAAATTATTCTAGTTAGTCAACAGGCTGGCTGTGATCATCTTAAAAATGCCTTGGTGGCTGAGACTAGATTTCTGAAATTTGTTAGAAGTAGTCCAGGTGAGCTGGAAAGAATTAACCAAAGGTAAAATTAGAAAAGCACAAAGGGTTGAAGCTGTGTGCTATCATTAAGTATAAAGAAACAAGTGAGTGCTGATGTATAGGAATCAGGGAAGCCTGGAAAATGTTGAAACGGTGCTTGAGAACAAAAGGTGAGTCCAGAGACTGTTGATTGTGCGGATCTTGTCAGCCTGGTGGCTGTTTAGCCTGGCAGGTATGGCTGAGGGCCTTAGCAGGTGTCCACAATGTACAGTATGGTTTCAAGAAGCTTTATGTCCACTAACAGGACAGAAACACAGCATTTTCAGACTTCAACAGAAAGATTTCTGGAAAGGGTAATGCAGGGATTTTGGAAACATGTTAGCTGTTGGTCAGAGCTAGGAGCGGAGCACCAGAGAGGTGATGATGTACCTTCTCGGCTGTTAGTGTTGGTGGTTACTTTGTACCTACGTGACAAAGTGACTTCAGGTAGGCAGTGGGCTGTCCTGATGTGTGCTGATGAAGCGAGTTTGGTCTCACTAACAGATGATGCTTAAGAGGACTCTAGCAGGAGCTTACGGCATTTGCATAGCTGTTACAGCTACGGAAGGGCGTCAAGAGTCATATGGTGACTCCAGCTTTTGAGATCTCCCAGGAAATACCGATAAAGGAACTAAGAGATGCAGCAGATGAGTCACAAAAAGCTTATTTCTGCAACATAAACTGCAGGGCACTGAATCCAGCAAGGGAGATAAGTTTTGCATTACTCTGTCAATGAGTCAAGCCCCGTCAGACCTCTCCCAGAAAAACTTAAAAACGAAGAAGGCTTCACCAGGATTTGCAACATGACCAAGTGTGACACATAGGTCCCTCTGCTTTGAGTACAAGAGGGACAACAGTGAAGAAAGAGGAGTTCTCTAATCGCATCACGCCCAGACAGATGCATTATTAAGCAGATGACAGGGTACATGCCAGCCCATTGGAGACCCACACATCCTCATGCTCTGTCATCTTGTCTAACTGCAACGTGGCTTGCATGGTGCATCAGGAAGCTAGCTGCTGCCCTGGGCAGGATTCCCTGGTGCTAATCAAAGACCTTTTCCTTTTGGATCGATGTTGTGGAGCACGGTTGGCCTGTGTGCATTTTTATGGTGCATCATTGTTTGATGGGGGGGGTCTTTCTGCATGCTTGCTTTTCAGGCAAGGACAAGTCAGCACCCTAAATCTTAGGCAAATGATGCACAGCTGTCTGCAGACCTTTTCCAATTTTGCATGTGCTGGGAGCTTTTGTCTCACAGGAGATTCCCATAATCTCTATATTTCTATGTTTTTAATTCTTGTATGAATTAAGACATATGAAACCACTACCCACTGTCCCCCTCCCGCCCCCCCCCATCACACTAAAAAGTGGTAAAGTTGACCCAGCTACTGTCCTGCCATGTTGCATATTATGTGTACAAGGAGTGCCAAATATTAAGCGGGGAATTCAGAAACTCTTCTCACTGTGTGAATTTGGCATGCTGGGCCCGTTGAGCTAAGGCAGGACTGCAGGATCCTGTGGATCTGTGGCACCCAGACCTGCCTTTGGAGCTTGTGAGATTCAGCCTACTTCTGCCACACTGGAGAATGGAGCGCATAGAACAAAGATGGGTGGTTTATAAATCTGTGTGAGCTGGAAGGCTGATGATTGAGATCAGGCTGGTGTGCACAATACTTTGGTCAAAATATGGACAGAGAGGAGGAGAACGCTACTTGTGTCTTAGGAGTACTAGTACAATGTTTAGTTCCTCAAATTTCTTTGTGACCATTACACACACAAAGCTTAGTTATAATATCATAAAAATATATTTCTTGCCATGTAAGAGACATTGTATACCATATGAGGTACTTATGTACAGGTAAACTTGCAATGCAGTTAACGGAGTCTAAACAGAGTTTCAGAAAGTATCACCAGGGTTGTGGGGGTCATACGGGTAGTCCAAAATTCTGTCCTTGGCTCGGTGGCAGAGCTATTTTACCTCTGGAAGGAGCAAGGCCATTGAGACCTGAAGTCTTTGTACCTGAAGGACCATGCAAGTCTTGAACTTGGTGAGGCTTTTGAGAGAGACTCATCACATCTCGGTGCTTTCCTGCCTCTCCCCAAGTTCTGTTCACCCTGCCATAGAAGGAAGTTAGGTTTCTTTGATGTGAGCTGTTCTTTTCACAGTGTTTTTTCCCCACATTTTCTTGGCAATGTGAGTAAACAAAAATACGTGCTTATTATACAGATAATGGCTTCCACAACTTATCACACAAAGCCTCCATACTCACTGTTTTTCAGCTAACATTTTACGCTTTTCTTTTGTAATCTGTGCAAGCAATAATGCCATCCCTGCTACTTCTGTACATCCGACTGCATACACGCTTGAAACACCGGTAGAGCTGAAGACTGCAGGCACCGGCAGGATGGAGCAGACACCAGGACTTTCTTCAACCACCAAGCCAGCTGTCCTCATGTCGATCTTTTGGGACAGAGCATCCTAAAGAGCTCGGCAAGGGGAAGACACCACAGCAAAGTCCAGGAGGTAGGTCTGCAGCTCTCCTTGAAATGATCTTGCTGACGTGACAAGCTGTGACTTTGGCAGTGAAGACTTCGGTGTGGGGGGAATTGACTTGAGGCGGGTGATTTACAGTGGGGGCTAGCAGAGGGGTCTGCAAGCAGCTTGGCAGAGAGGTAAAGGAAATGGAGACATATTTTGAGCTGTTAATGGAAGCTTTTTTCTGCAGTGCGGTGCAGTTTCTCCTGCCTCCCTGTCTAACAGGAAACTTCCACCCTCTTTTATGTTGCTACTGCTTGCCAATGTACACAAGTTCCGGCCCTTTGGGCCTGATTTTTACGTTATGTGGTAGTTTGGGGTTAAAGGTTAACCCCGTCTCCACCGTGGTAGCAGTATTATTTTAAACTCTCATACGAGTTGGAACGAGGCTGTTAAACTCTAGGTTGCCTCAAATAAGAACTGAGTAAACTCTATTTACTGGGATTTGTGGTTTTTAAAAATAATTAATGAATGTATTTTTTTTTTATTTATGTCTTGACTCCTGCCTTTATGGTGCATTAAGACCTTGGCAAATGGATACTCCCATCTCTTAAAGTCAGAGAATTTAAATACTCAACATATAAGCAATCAGGCTTGAGAATTTCCATGGCCGACTATCCCTGGTCTTTCTAAACACTTCCGTGCTTTAACAGGGCTGCAAGTCCTCTGACTGGGGACAGAATAGTTTGAGATGTACCAACGGATTTCCTGAGAGATATTTCTTTTCAGACCTCCACCAGAACTTCGTTCATCAAAAGTTACTGTAAAGCAGTTCAGATCAGTTGGGGATGCAGAGGAGCCAGGTTCACTTCTCTCTTGTGTTGCTGTCTTCTTGCATGACCCTGCAGAAGTTGCTTGCTTCATTTCCTGGCCAGAGAGCAGAAACACAGACTTTCTTTACCTCAACATAGCTCTAGGACATGGACATGCAGGAATTAATGTTAGTTATTTCACTGCAGTTATGGAGATCACTGATGTAATGGAGGCAATTAGAAAAGGGCATCCAGCCTTTTCTAAAGAACATATGGAGACTTTGGACTGAGTGGCAGACAGACAAACAAAACAGCTTGCTGTCAGCACAGCAGATTCTGTTTGGAAACACAGATCTATGTGTCCTGTGCAATGAAGAGTCCTCGTGTTTAGCACTGGGACAAAGTCGTATGTAATACCCATAATTTCCAAGTCTTTGCTGAACCTGTGTTTCTCACGTATGTGGTGAGAAGCTGTCTTTCCTCTTCCAGAAGCACAAAACAGACTGTGGTAAACTGTAGATTTTTGTTGTTGTTTCTCCTAGGGGCACTGTGTTGTTTTAAGTCTTCAAGGTCTTAAAATTGGCAGGCTTATCACTTAATTAGGCTTGGGTCTAAAAGTAATGGTGTATTTTTCCACATCTCACAATTAGAGGTCCATAAGGCAGCATGTAAGTAATTGTAGTTACTTAGATCTTCGGTTGTCGATCATTTAGAGGAAATCTGAGTATTACATCAGGCAGGCCGAAACAAGGGGGTGAGCTGTGTGGAATGAGACTGGCAGTGGGCACTGCTATGTTACAGGGGCATAGGCGGAGGCTCCAGTGCAGGGACAGTGGGTGGAAAACCAGACAAACTCGATAGAATCAACTGATCTAGATTTAATGCCAATAAACAGTGCTCCTACAGAAGCTCCACGATCCCTATCAATAGATAATTTTGTGATGGAGATAACCAGCTAGCAGCAGTAAACGTTAGCACATGAATAAATTAACTTTCCCAGCTAGCAGCATTGAATAATCAAGTGGAGTTAAAAGTTTAAAGTTTAATTTAGATAGACAGTTTACTAGAAAAAAAAAAAAATCGCTTAGCAAAGCACATCATTACTTTTCTCCTTCCCCAGCTTCTCAGGAACATCCTCTCCTGTACCTTCCCCAGAGACCCATCAAGTGACTTGATTTGTATAGAGTAGAAGGAAAACCATAAGGAACTAACTGAGTCTTTCTGCAGAGTTGGTCATGCAAACAACTTCACCAAGTTTGCATTGCTGTGTGAGCGGGTGTGTATTAAACAAACAGAGATATTTTATCAGGGAGAACTTTTTTCAGAGTGTTTTTGCCTGAAGGAGAGGGAATTGTTCCCGTAGTTCCTACTATTATAGACACTGGTTTTGCCTCAGATGCCTTTGAGGGAATAGCAAATCAGAGAAAGCACCTGTTTTGCTGCTCTGTTTGATTTGTTGTTGTTGTTAATGCTCCTGCATGACAGCACTTACCCTCGTTGATCCCTCTCTCCATTCTCCTCTTTCATCATTTCCCAGCCTCTCTTCTACTGCTCCTACTCTTCTCAGCACCCATTCCTTTTTTATTTTTTTTAACCTAAGTGATAAGCAAGGAGCCTGGTTCGTGCTGTGCATCAGCAGAAGGGCTTTTGCATGGGCAAGAGAACAACACTGTGGGGTAGGAACACTCCTACTCCCCTGCATCTGGTCTCTCAGTTTCCTCTCCTTCCACTGACTTGCATTCAGACTTGACCTTTTCACTTAACTCTTGCTCGGTGGCAAGCACAAAAGCAGGTTGCCCTGCGACAGCATTTGTAGCAAGTACTATGTATTTCAGATCTACCGAGGAGAGACCGCTGCCTACTGACAGCCTGAAGTTTCCAAGAATTCATATTCTGGTAGCAGCCAACGTGTCTTGCCACTCCATGCTCTGGGTTAACCACTCCCAAGAGATAGTTCTCACTAGCTGGCTCTCTGGCATGACACCAAAAATCATTTGTGGCATCTGTAGCCAACTGTAGAGAGTCACAGACCTCTTTCTTTGATGGGTAATGCTAAAGTAGAAAAGTAGTTCAAGTTGCGAAGTAGTTCAAGAAGTAGTTCAAGAAGTTGTTCAAGTTGTGCCAGTGGAGGGTTAGGCTAGACATTAGGAAGAAATTTTTCACTGAAAGAGTTATCAAGCATTGGAACAGGCTGCCCAGGGAGGTGGTTGAGTCACCATCCCTAGGGGTGTTTAAAAGTCATGTAGATGTGGTGCTTGGGGGGACATGGTTTAGTGGCAGACCTGGTAGAGTAGGGTCAATGGTTGGACTAGATGATCTTAAAGGTCTTTTCCAACCTAAACAATTCTGTGATTCCATGATTCTAGTACAAATTTGATAGGGATACACATTAAGGGAGGTCATGGGTTTTGTTTTTCTGTAGCTCAGCATACTTGGTCATTGAACTTGGACTTTTGCTTACCTACTGAACGAGTCCTTCAGGAAGGACTGGCAGAGGGCAGAGTAGGGGGGCCAGTGGACATTGGATGGTATGTACCTTGCATTCCTCAGGAAAGTTGCAATGCGTTGGTTGTTGGAGGCAAGTAGCCCTGCCCACATATCCTGCTGCTTGCTTTCAGAGCTGTCTGGAGTGCCTTTCCTTCTCCATGGAGCCAGGCCACTCTGAGCAGAGATCCCTCCAGCCTCCCTGGACAAAAGCCAACCTTCAAAGCAAGATGTTCTTCCTTCTGTGTGCAGGGGGGCTTCTGGTGCATCTTGGCCCCACCAGGCTCTGGGCTTCCTGTGATGGACCCAGGCAGTTCATGACAGCTCTACCCTGTGGGCAACATCCAGGGAGCTTGTGGACTCTGTAGATCCACCTGGCAGCTTCTACCTTTAATCACTGAAGCACTTGTGTTTAGTGGAGTACAAGCTGTATCAGAAAAGACACACTGAGGAAAGGGAGTGAAGTGCTGGGGACTTGCAAAATTCCTTGTAGTCTCAAAGTGGTTGACGAGGTGTTAATAAATCAGTGTGATCTGAATACAGATAAACTGGGAGCACCTCTGCAGTGCATAGGAAAGGTTGGAAGAAGACCACAGATTCTGGTGAGGTATAATGGTTTAGGCTGGGCTGGTCACTAAACATATGGCAGATGCTCTCTTTAACCTCTCTCCCTCTCCCAGAGAAGACACTTTAATGAAATACTAATAATAAAAAGAAAAGAAAATAATATTAATAAGAAAATAAGGAAATATATACAAAACCAGTATTGAGCTCCCAGGATGATGATCATGTCACCAGCAGGCACAGGGAAAGTCTGGGACTGGACTCAGTGATGGACAGGAACTGGATTCAGGAACTGGGTTCAGGAATGCACAGATTGGGATCAAAGGCAGATGAACAGACAGAGTCCTCCTCAGATGCTGGCCATTGAAGAAAGAGGCTGACCCCTTTGATCCCTCAGCTTTTATACCAAGCATGATGCAGATGGGATGGAGTACCCTGTTGGTCAGTTTTGGCCAATGAGGCCAATGACACATTTGCCCTTTTTGGACTGGTTAAAGCAAATTCTTCACTGGGTGCTTTTTAGTTACAAACGGTGTCTGCTAAAAGTACCTTGTGTGAACCTTCACTGTTTTTCATGGTTGAGTTTGCCCCACAAGAGTTTTTACTAAATGAAGAGAAGGAGAAAAGAGTAAATGTTAACATGTAAATACCTGCAGGTCTTTGACTTTTGAGTTAAAGAAAAATTACCTTGAATAATGCCACTGTTACTTTAAAGGAACAGCTTTTTGGAAACTGCTTGATTTCCAAGAAGACTGTTTCTAATAGCCATAGATGAGTTGTTTGCAAAATAGGAACAGAGGCTTCTGGAGGGGCTGGGGCTGCTTCTTCAGTGCTAAGTGTGTTCACTATCTTTTTTGCCGCAAGGCAGTCAGTTTTCGTATTTTCTGCTTTGTACTGCTGATACAGGGATGCAAGAGGTGGTTGACTATGTGGACTGTAGGTTAGGCTTGCCATGCAGAGCAAGAGGAACGTGAGGGTTGGTAATTTGCTCCTGCTTAGGGTGAAGGAAGCTGCAGACTCTTCCTATGCAAGAATTACATCGGCATCACTGAGTTGCACAGACTGGGAGTTGCTGTTACTCCAAGTACATGGGGTTTATGGAAAGAGCAGAAATAATAGTGTGGGGAGCAGCAATAAAGCCCTGGGCTCTCTCAGGAACCAGGGCTCTCCATATGTAAATCATTAGAGTCTTAGTAAAGTGGAAACATGTCTTCAGAGAGGTAGCATGAGCCCAAAGCCTGCCAGTTCTCTGCGCTGCTGAAGGAAACCTGTCTGTTTCTCTGGGTTGCTCGAACACCTCCTTAACCCTTTATAGAGGGGCAGCCTCAAGGAACGCTGAAGCTGCTGTAACCCTCATAGATATGAGCTGTTAGACGTCCATCAGAGTGGGAGCTTGGTCCTCCGGGCCAGTGTGGGCTTGTGCTGACTGCATCACCTTCCAGGCTGGCTTTTTACCATTGCTCCCGGGTGCTGCTCTGGGGTGGAGGAGTTGCTGGGGTGTTACTGGCAGAGGATCAGGGTCAGGTGCAATGCTGCTACCCACAGAATGCTTCACACCAGAGGTGCATCAAGCCCGCACCATTGCAAGTGGAGCTGGCAGAGCTCTCAGTGCTGGTGCAAAAACTAGGCTCTTGTCCTGGCTACTGTTAGTTGGGACACTGACTTTCCTAGGGATTCCTCATCCAGCTCATCTCACAGCCCATGCTCTAGGGCGAATCGATGATCCTTTGCAGTTCTTTATATCTTTCCACTAGTTGCAGAGGGACCTCAGAGGCTTAGTTTGATGAACATTGGGCAAGGTATGTCTCACATGCATGGCACAGTGACCAGAATACAGAAGAAGTTCTCTGCTGGTTTTCTTTCAGGACACATCTGGAAGCACTCTGGGTAATTTAACCATGTTTAGTTCTGCTCCCTGGCATAAAATATTCCCAGATGTTGTGGGACAACCTCAAACAATCCAGTGGAAATGTCCTTGCCCATGATAGGGGAGTTGGACTAGATGACCTCTGAAGGATGCTTCCAACCCAAACCAGTCTATGATTCTATGAAATAGTGCATGATGGTATGATTATATGGCTTCTCAGTAGGAATGGTGCTTTAAATTTGCTTTTACTCTGAAGGAATGAATGTACACCTTGTAAAAAGTGTTATTCCCAACATGCTCCATCCCTCTGATCATCTTTGTGGCCCTCCTCTGGACTTGCTCCAATAGGTCCATGTACTTCTTGAGTTTGGAGCTCCAGAGCGGGGTGCAGTATTCCGGGTGGGGTCTTATCAGGANCTTCCAACCCAAACCAGTCTATGATTCTATGAAATAGTGCATGATGGTATGATTATATGGCTTCTCAGTAGGAATGGTGCTTTAAATTTGCTTTTACTCTGAAGGAATGAATGTACACCTTGTAAAAAGTGTTATTCCCAACATGCTCCATCCCTCTGATCATCTTTGTGGCCCTCCTCTGGACTTGCTCCAATAGGTCCATGTACTTCTTGAGTTTGGAGCTCCAGAGCGGGGTGCAGTATTCCGGGTGGGGTCTTATCAGGATGGAGTAGAGGGGCACAATC